>VZSV01000148.1:688255-747356 GCA_013398735.1 Nothocercus julius | reverse complement strand
CGCTCCGCCGGCGCCATGGCCGAGGTGAGCCCCTCCCCTCGCCCCCCGACATTTTCTGCCCCCCTCGACCCTCGTGAGGAACCCCCCGCGCCAACATGGCGCGCCCAGGCCCTGGGGGTGTTTCCGGCCCAAATGTTACCTCCGGGGAAGTGCGCTGGGTTGGGTCGCTTGTTTTGAAGTGGCGAAGGAAAAAATGTGCGGCTAATAACTCTAAAATGGTGGAATTTTAGCCTGTTACTGACAAGCTTGCAGGTGCAATTCATGCCACCTTTGCTCTCTTACTTACAATCTCAAGTATAAAGAGACCAAAGTTAAAGGTTGAGCATCAGAGCAGGGAATGGAAGAAAAACAAGAGAAAAAAAACCCTGGCCAGAAGCGTCCCCCGTCTGCGCAGCACGTTGTCACGCACACCAGCCCCATTTCGAATGGGTTAAGGCCCCGCATTTTGGCCGCCCAGCACAGACCTGTGTTCTGCAGCAACAAGAACGTGTTTTTCGGTATTCAAGCTCTTTCCACCTCTGCTGGTTTCTCTCTGAAGCATCGGCAAGGGTACAAAAACACTGGAGCTGGAGCAGCCCCATGAGGAGAGGCCTTGCTGGGACCCCTCGCTGCCTGCAGGCGTTTCCCGCTGAGCTGTAATGGAAAATAATGATGGAGTTTGGTATCCAGAAACCAAGCTGGAAACCTGACCAAAAATTCCCCGCGCAATTAGTTCAAAACTAGCACTTCCCGCAGAGGGTGGATTGCCCATGTTGTCATTACTGGAGTTTTTGGATAGATATATATAAAAGCAGTTTGCTGACATTATACAAAGCATGACCTAATCAGAACTGGGAAGAACTGGGGCTGAAATACTGGGCTGCCCAGGTAGTTGATGTGTTGCTTAAACACTATCACAATGATAGCTTCTCTTTTAAGATCTATCTGTAAAGTAGCGACAGTGCTCAATTACAGCAGCTCTGCCAGTTAAAGCACAAATTATTTCAGTAAAAATCACTGGAGATGTATTTGAAAAAAAAATAGCCTGCAATGTGAATATTATATGACAATGAGAAAACTGCTATTATGGGAGACTTTGTGATGGTTTCTTACTAGGTAACTGTTACACGCTCCATATATTGCTTTTTTTATATCCTGGGGTCATAAGTGAGATGTTGTTAATTGATTATCCATCTCATTTCATTCAGGAAAAGTCTGACAAACTATGTCTAGAAGAAAGTGCAGTTGAAGCGCTCGAGAAAGACTTCCAAGAAGTCATCGAACTACTTAAGGGAGATAAAACTCTGGAGAAATTCCGAATCGAATATGAGAAGCTCCATGCTGTTATGAAAAAGTCTCATGAAAATGAAAAGCGTCTCATGGAAAAATGCAGGGAGCTGAATGCTGAGCTTGTGGTGAATTCATCTAAAGTAGCTGCACTCACTAAGCTCTCTAAAGATGATCGGGTATCTATATCGTCACTGAAAAGGGTAAGGTTTTCAGCAGAATTAAATCTGGCCTAAATAGGTAATGGAAAACACGGTAAAAAGAACAGCAGCTGCCAGAACACTATTGAATGTAGAGAACTAACTGGAGGGTTAAGTATAGAGCATCTCCTGTCCTTGAACCTCTGCTTTGCTGCTGATTGCTTTCTTTCCTTAGCCTGGTATTTTTACCCCTCTTAGCCAAATTCTGTGTTCATTTGCACCAGGCAAAAACTAAGGTCAAGCTATTGGCTTTCAAGTACTCCCTAATTATTTGTATTTAAACTTCCATCTGTAAAATATCATACCTGCATTACCTACCTAATAAACAGTGTTTGAAACAGAATTAGCTAGTGCTAGGACATGACAAACCTGCCTACTGGCTGCAATATGAGGTATAGACTAGGGAAGTGTCGTCAACTCATATAAATAAATGGTTCAGGGTGTATTTGAAAAGGAATCCTATATAGCATTTCAAGATGATTTTACTCTGTTATGTTCTTTGATCGAACTCTGTCAAATCGAAAAAAAAATCAAATCAAAAACTCTGTTTGCTCTCTAAAGAACAGTGAATATTTTTAGCCTTATACAGAAGTTTGACTGTCGTAAATAAAGCTGCCAAATAATCAGAAAATTGTACTTTGATTAAATTGTATTTTTTTTTTTTCCTTTTGATGGTTTTTAAAGCTTAAGCTGTGGTATGTAGACACACTTTAATTTAGCATTTAGTTGAGAAACCTCCATGACCTGTAGTTAAGTGTAACTTTTCATGGAACAGGAGAGGCTACTATTATTATTAAATGCTTCAAAAGAATTATGTGTCCTTTATACTATAGACTTACTTTGTTCCATTTTAGTTTAACAATAGAGAGCACTAGAGAAATGGAGTTGTTTAAAATTAAGTTTCTTGTCCTTGGAATTATGAAGAAAATATACTCAGAATAAACATAACTGGCAGTTCTGTCACTCTAAGTCTGCAGCTTTCAAGCTTATCGTGCTACTCAAAGCATCCTCAAGGAGGATGAAAGCTGCCTGGAAAATCTTGTTGATTTTCACTGCTGCTAATCAAAACCTGGTAGGTGGCTGCCAAAAACTGCAATATTCCTTACGTTCTCTTGTGGTATATGGTAATACTCTGAATGGGTGCAGTAGGAGAGACAGTCTTTGAAGGTGTCTCCAAGCTGAGGAGACATCATCTTAGCAAGGTTGTGAAGCTGAGGGGTGGAGGAGTAGGAAAAATAAGGGCCTTTCCAATCTGTGTTTGAGGCTAAGGCGAGGTACGATTTTGCAGTAGCACCCACTGTTGAAGCAGCTGAGAGATTTTGTAATAAAGAAGCTCTTTGATAGTATGACTCTATTAGAAAAAACACAAAATGACCAGCATAAGACTTTTAAATTACAGTGGTGTGCTGTGGACCAAGTAAAAAGCAGTGATTTTTTTTTTTTCAATTTGGCTACAAGAATGAGTCTTTCTCTTAAAAGCTCATGAGTTGTTTGGATATTGTTTGTTTTGGGGTTGTGCTTGGCATAACCTTCTCATTTCATATTACTCTCCTTTTCAAAGAGAAGTTCCATTACAGCTGTAGTATTTCACTATGATTTTACTAGTACACAAAAATGTGTCTCACAGGTGCCTAAGGCAAGTAGCGAGGAAGGTTCAAACGCTCAGATAATGAAGATGATGATCTCCGTGCTAAATTAAACCAACAATGTGTTCCAGTGTTTCATTATCTGCCAGGGATAGGAGAATTCTGGTGGGGCTGTTCCTGTAAAAATTGTCTGGTTGCTTCAAATTAAAGCCCTAAATCGTGGTGATTGATGGGTCATCAAGGTAACAGGTTTATAGCTTTCCTTTTCTGAACATAGGTTCAGATCCAAATAAAGGCTTCAGGTCTACAGCCTGAGCTGCAGAGGTAAAATCTTTCTTTTTACTGCAATCAGTAGGGTTTGTTTAGGGAGGGTTTATCTATCCAAATCAATTGCTGGTAGGACCCAAATCAGTAATAATCAATAGTTACTGTTTGGTGTCTGTTCAGTGCTGTGTTTTGAAGTTTTAATACGTTGCCTCTACCTGCCTGCTGTTGACAGACGTGTCGGAGGAACTCGGGGCAGCACTGAACAGCCAGGAACTCCAGTCCTTCACGGACAGGGACGTGTCCCATAGGGTTGCAGTGCAGGAGCACTAGAGGGGCCCTTTACAGGAGCTCATACACCCTCCTTGGAGTAACCAATTTGTAATTTCCAGGGCCATCAATCCAATACACTTAATAAGCATTTCATTAAGTCTCAGTCTTTGAGCAGTTAAACTGATACGATCTTTTGGCCTATTTAATGAAAATAAAATAAAACAGTCACACCTTGTAGAGCCTGTTTCACATTTGCCAGAGTACTTCCCCAAAAATTTCTGAGTGATTCTGGCTGCAAACATCCCGTATGCTCCCATCTCTAATTATACCCTGGGCTTGTTGAGTGGCCAACCATAGGCTGCAATTACCCGTGACTCCAACACTCTGCGTCCCTCCTGTTCCACCTCTCTGCAGAGTAACAAAGTGATTGCTTTTTTAATGAAGGCATCATCCTCCAGTCAGAACCTTCCTTCCCTTTACCTTTGACATGAAGAGAAGCAATCTATTGTGCGTCCACTCAAAGGAAAAGAAACAAACAACTAGAACAAAGCCTGGTTTTGCTGGTGCTGAAGGCTTTAGCAAATTCTTCTTGAGATTTTGCCTGCTAATAAATAACAGTAATCTGTGCCTGCTAACCCTATTGCTAAAAATTATTGTGACACGCTTCAAAGGCAGACTAGAGCTCAGAGTACATCTTGGGGTGACCTGCATCACTACTGATCTGAATGGCCTCGCTAACTTCAGGGAATCACTTTTGTGAATATGCAGCAGAACAAGGTACAGATACAAGAGTAAGGACCTAGTCTAACCTTCACGGAAGCCTTCTCAAAGGGCAGATTGATTTTAGTCACCAATTCTATCCCCCAAACCTTCAGTCATAGCAGTTTAATTCAACAATTTCAATCAAAACCTAATCAGCCAGCAGGAAGCTGTGGTTTAAGTAATCAACATTTATTTTATTATCTATTTGCATTTTTCTAGAGAAAGGTTGCTGAATCTGAAACATGTTTATTTACAGCTAAATTTTATGCTTTTTTTTGTTAGCCAAGATGATGCACTGTGTCTTCATACCATTCCATCTAGCATGCATTTATTTAAATTTCATAATTAATTTAGCAGAGAATAATGAAGGAAAAAAATCTTATTTACTAGATAGCATTTAATTCTTGATGTTTGCTCATTACTGCATTTGAATGTAAATTAGAACTAAAATGTATAAAATACTTCAAAATTGATTTTAATATTTAAAACTTTAAAATATACTTGATACATAAAGAGGAAAGACTTTTTTCAGATTAGATTTTGAACTAAGTAATTTGTTAAGTAATGAAACTACTGTTTGTAGACAGTGAAGGTAACTGATTATAATCTTCAGGATTTCAGAACAAGTAGAGCTCACCATTTAACTCTTTATTAATAGGCTGGTAAAAGGAGAAGAACACTATAAGAACAGTACATATCCCTGATCCTTAAACTCCAGATGGTTTTTCAAATTTGGATATCCTCAACTAGCTGAATAAATAAAATGAAAATGTAACTTCTAGCACAGAGTTCAAGAAACTGAATGGAGCTGAAATGAGCATGAAGAGTCACGTATTGATGTTTGAATCTGTAAAGCAAAAAGACTGCTGTGTTTTTCTTAAAAATATAGTTTAAGAGAGAGAGAGAGAAAAAAAAAAAAACAAAACCCTCGTCCCGCATCCCTCTTTGTGGATATCAAACCCTGGGCTTGAGAGTGGCTGCTCACCAACCTGGCAGTCACATAATTCCATGTCTGAAATTTGGAAGCAGAATTGTGATTTCTCTAAATATACACTTAAACTACACAAAATCCTCAGAGGTGAAAGTGAGCAAAGAAGGAGCAAAAGCCCAGAGTAACATCTCTTTCCTTCCACTGACAGAAACACTGATTTAGATGATTATTGTCATAATGAGATTTTTATAGACAGAAGAGAGCTGTTTAAGTAGATAGTGCCTTTATAGGCCCAGAAGGTTCGGAAATTTTTTTTACATTAGTGGGGCTTAAACAATCAAAACCTCACAGAGTGAGATTTGATAATGTTAAGGCCTGGGTGCTTGAGAAAATGTATTAGATCTTTTGTGGTGTAAACTGATATAGCTTGAATGTGCCAAGATGTTCAATATGTGCTGGTCTGAATGAACAGACGACTGGCAGAAAGAACAGCCGTGAATCTAAGCATGAAAAGACATGAAAATCTATTTTCTTAATTAACCAAAATTCAAGGTAATTAATTTTCAATTTGTTGTTTATTCATTTTCAACCCCATTTAATTTATGTAAGCATTTTCTGGTTTGTTCCTAGGAGATTGAAAAGGCTTGGAAAATGGTGGATGCAGCCTATGAGAAGGAACAGAAAGCGAAAGAAACAATTCTTTCACTGCGAGAGGAAATTGAGCGCCTGACTAAATTAGTGGAGCAAGGATCCGAACTGTCCCTGGGTCAGGAGTACAAGTAAGTTGTCCCCAGGAAGGAGGAAAGCCTGATCTGGTTTTCTCTCAGCCTGCACCTTGCTTAGCTACTTGCACACTACAAAGACATTGGAAATCAGAGAGAGAGGACTTCACTCCGCTTAACCTTTCTCATGAGTGTTCATTTATTGGTATATGTGTTTATGCAATGAGCAAGCAGAGACTCAGGCTCTGAGAGAGTTCATTCAGCACTGGATTAAGCTGAGAGATCAAATAAAAATCAATATGATGTCCTTCTTCAGTATCTGTCATACTGTTTCATCTAACTGGCAGTTCAACACACTGTCTTTGAAAACAGGATGCTGTGAACATTTTTGCATGTGATGGCAGCAGGGTCAAGTAGATAAGACAAGGAAGCAGGAGACTTGACGTTTCTTCCATTCTCAGAGTTGTTGTAAGGCATCATCACTATCTGTATTCTTCTTTGTCTTCTATATTTATACATTTTAAACTTTTTTTTTTTACTGAATACTTTCACAGTCGTGAACAGAAAGAGATCCTAATCTTATGTGAAGCCCCTAGTAGCTACCATTTGTAAAAATAATGATCCTGAGGACCTGTAGATTTTAAATACCCCTCAAAATCCAGTGCAAACTCAAAGGTGAGATTAATTATATTGGCCCCTAAGACCTGTACGCTTTCTATTCAGATTGCCAGCACTGAGCTCAGCTGTTTCTGGCTTTAAACATTCACCCTATGTAAGGTATTTACATTATGTGTGCAGGATCCCTGCTGGTGCAGGGGGTCTGCTCTTCTCCTCACACACGGTGTAATCTGGCTGCAAAAGCAAGAGATGTGTTTGCAATTTTGGCCTTCAGTGCATTCAGACTTTTCCCATCTATGACCCGAGCCCGCAGATAAACCGTCTAGATGGCTGAGAATCCCACTGCTCTGCCTTTTGGCCCTGAGCTGTTCTGGTTCTGTGTAACAGGTTTCCCTGGAGCTTGGCCGACCAGCCTGCTGCTAGTAAAACTGTCCCAGAGACAGCTCTCCTTGGCTGCTTTAACAACTTTGCCAAGGCCTCACTCCTTTGCTTGCCACCTGCCTGCCAGGCTGCAGAAACCTGACTGCTCAGGATTTATTTTGCAAGTTCCTTCTGTGTTGCTCTGCAGTTCAATGTTCAAATACTCTGTTGAGTGATGAGGCTATGGGACTGGCACTTCCTTTGTAGGCTTTTGGTCCTAAACGGCATTTCCAAGTCATTCAGAAGAATAGCTATGGATTTTAACGTGGAACTTGAACCCATACTGTGCTGCTCAGACTTTCTTTCATAGTGGGTTATGTGTCTCAACCAGGGATCTGTTTTATTCTAACATTGGGTGACTCAGTACATTATCCAGTTAGGTGCTCAGATGGGTAAGTTGCATAGAGGCTGTTTGCAGTCATTTAACAGGCTGATTGCTGAGTGATTCTGCAATAGTCTAGGAGTTTTGCTCCCTGTTACCATTTTGGGAAAGTAAAAGTTTCTTCATACCCAGGAGGATGGCAAATAATAAGAAATTTATTTGTTATTTATTGGACTTGGTTAGGTTTTAAAAGTGTTTTAACAGTGGCTCTAATGATTATAGCAGATAGAGTGTATAATTTGATTGACCAGTGGAGGCCTAATCGAAGAGGAGTTTAAAATGAAAAAAAAGGCTTTTCCTGTTTACCACAGAAGATCTTTATATTGGTGGAAGAACAGAAAGTGCCTGTGACACCGCTCAACTCTTACTTCCTTTTCTCTAGTGTCCGGGATTTGCTAAAATTTAAAGAAGACATAACGAAGGAGCGAGACCAGCTCTTGTCAGAGGTTGTGAAGTTACGAGAAAGTCTAACTGAAGCCACAGAGCAGCAACAGGACATAGAGAGAGCAAAAGCCGAGGCAGATCAATCCATCATGCAGGTCAGTGCAGGTCATATCATCATTTTTTAGGAAGATGTCAAATTCTGACTTAAAACTAGCTAAGCTGGGAGACTTTCCACAACCTCAGTTTCCTGATGGTTGGAGACCTCCTACTTTCTTTGTCACACTAATTTAAACCTACTGTTCTTTACCTCAAGTAATTTTTCTTCTTCCTAGTGTTGGTAGAGAGCAGCTCTATTCCATCTCAGCCTTGTTTGTTTTGTCTCCTCTTTAAGTTTGTTTTTCTGTTTTTCTGACCATCTGAATAGAAGGGTGATATTGTGTGCTTGCTAAATGGAGAGAAAGTGCAAAAAGATGGAAAATTGGATAGAAATCTCTGATACATCAAAATATAAAAACTTGATCATGAGGAATAAACGAATATAGAACAGAATGTAGCCAGGAGCTGAAGTAAGACATCAGGAGAAAAAGAAAATATGAAAAAGACCATTGAAAAAAAAGTAACAGCAAGAAAAGAGAAATGAAAACAGCGTATGGCTTATGTTTTTTTATTAATCACAAATAAGAAAATAATGATCATTGCAGGTTCCATGTGCAGTACTAATTCCTGTTTCTGAAGTAGATAATTGGGAATGTGCTACAAGAGAGTGTAAATCTTGGCTTTTCTGACAGCATTGTGAGGCATTGCTGAAAAGAGGGCAGAGTGAAGCTGCCATCAAAACTTACCATATCTTGTGAACTTAAATTCTCTGACATATAGTTCATCAGCTGTTAAACATATAAGAGTGTTGCAACATGTAGAACCACTCTCATTCTCCGATTTTGAAATTATTTTCCTTTTAGAATAATTTACTTCAGACTGCATATGTCTTTTTAAAGACCCTATTGAAGACCCTGTCAGTTCTAGCAACTTTTCATCTGTGGGAAGGAGGGAGGGAAAGGAAATTTTAGTTCAGGCTTAACACAGCAAGTTGCATCTTTCAGTTGCTTGTCCCTGGATGAACTCAACATTTCCATGTGGATCTGCCCGCCCGTGGCTCTTCTCTGCTGATTCTGCTCCACCACATTTTTGGGGAGGGAGAGAACAGAAGACAGTTCTTCTCTTCCAGACTTTGTGCAGAGGAACTTTGAGAGCAGAAAGATTGAGATCAGTTGTGAAAATGAACATTACTCCTTTTCATTTACAATCAATGTGCTAAGTGTTACTACTGGTGAGACAGAAAAATCGAAATAGAAATGCTTGAAATACAACCCGAAACTCAAGTTAGTTTTAACTCTATATTCAGAAAATACGACTATAAAGGTAGCTAAAAGCAGAAAATCCATTTGTATCTCTGTACACTGTATCACCAGAGGAATGCTTTTACATGTGAACTCTATCAGACCCTTCTGCTTGGATGGACTGACTAGTGCTTAAAAAATTCTTATCATCAATAAACCGAATTCCTCAGGTAGGTTTTTAGTTCATCCACTGGAGGACTTATTTATTTTGAGAAGATATTACATATTCTATCTAGTAATGGATACAGTAATATAGAAACTATTGTTTTCAAAATTAAGCATGAGGTCAGAGGTCTTGTTTTCCTGAACAAAAAGCAGCAGAAGTTTAACTTTTGTCCTGTCTGTTATTACAGCTCCAGCAGGAAATCCAGCTACGTCAGAATGAGGCAACACGAGAGGCTCGAAAAAAGGAAAAAATGGAGAAGGAGCTGAAAAATCTTCTAGCTGAAATGGATAGCAAGCAAGCTGAGATTAAAACTTTACAGCAACATATGCTGAAAAACAAAGAGGAGCAGCTAAAAGTGGAACAGCATCTAAAAGAGCAGAAGGTAGGTTATGTGGCACGCTATATTCATCAGATCTAAGATTAGGGTCAAATTTCAAAATAAAAAGAAAAATGACTTTCTCATGAGGGAGAGTGAGGAAGAGTATTTTAAAGTCAGTACATTTTAATAAATCATTCATTTTAATATACGTATTTTTTTAATATCTATTTAAAGCTTGCTGTCAGACTTCACATAGAATTCCTCACAGAAATCAGTAGTGTTCTGCCTGGATCATGATGACATTGTTAGAGATTATATTGAAAAGACCACAACGAATAGTACAAAATCCATGAAGAGCATGGATGATCTAACAATAGCAGCAGGAAATTGCCGGCTTTTGTTTCCAGCATGTATTCCCAATTTTGTCACTCACTGACTATAGTACCTCTGGTAAAGTCATTTTACCTCTGACTCCTTTCTCCTCTGTCACAGTAACTTTTACCTACATCTTGAGCATGTGGAATAGTTTCTGTCAAGGGGCAAGGAATTGTCTCAGCACACCGTTTTGATTGATTTCCCTCTTTCTGTTTCTAAACGCTTTACTGGGAATGTCCTAACACAGTGTTCTGCAAGTGTTTAAATTTTCAGGTTTTCACTCTATTTCCCCTGACTCTGAGAAACTCTCCGAGAAGCAATTTCAGTAAATGGCAGAAAAGATGTCGTCACTGTAAAACAATCCTACCTCAAGGGAAACTTCCTCAGGAGCTATGTGCGTCTTCTAAATTTATGGCTGTTTCTTCCCTTCAGATCCCTGAATTGGTGTGGGGAGAGGCCTGTGACAATTATTTTGTTATGTCAGCATGAAGTCTTAATAAAATATTTCACATGAAGAGATAAAGAGAAAATTGATTATTTTTCTGACTATGACTGAATTGGATGCAGCTTTTGTGGGCAGAGCTCAATGATCTGCTGACATAATCATGTTGTTTTTAAATAGGGTATCTACAATTTCTGGCTCCATTTCATTCTTCCTCCTCCTTTCTATAGTTTCTTTTAAGCTTTCTAAAAGTCCTGAATTGAATAGAGATATTCAATCTCTGCTGGACACTACTGGTTCATACAAAGTGCAATGCCTGTGCTAATTGGCCAGATAATTGTTGTATCTTAATTGCTGCTGGCTCTTGAGGTGACTTGTGGACACACTGCACTCTGCACTGCAGAAAGCCGCTCCAAGGCAGAGGCAAGTCTCAGATTATAGATGTGCAAGCAAAGGTGATTGAGCTATTGTTTATGAGCTGAGTGTGGCTGGCTATGAACCCTGCCCTTGTTCGACTCAGATTTATAATAAAGTATCTTTGCTTGCACCATGGAGAAGGTGGTTTGATACAGCAACTATATATTCATCCCACCCATGCCCAAGTATCAAGAAAAAAAACCCTGAAACACAGTGTGGTCTTGGCAGTTGTAATTACAAGAAGCATTCTCACTTTTTACATTGTCTTTACTCTTGTCATGCATTTAGAAGAGGGAGATCCACTTCCTTTCCTTTATTTTTTTTTTTATGAGCATAGTACATATTGACTTTATCAGTCACACACACATGCTTAAACTCGAAAATATGCTAATCATTCTTTCTTCACTTATGGTGTAATGTCTGTTAGGGGAAGTCCCATCAAGCAGAAGAAAAGACTGGCAGTTCTAAAATTGAAATACATGTTCTCCACGTAAACTGTGAAACTGCTGTTCCAGGCTTTTGACTGAAGACAAATTAGAGAGGAAAATGGTTGTATCCTGGTCTCAGCAAACCGTGTGCTCAGAGAAATATTATAGGCATGTTAATGTAGGATTTGCTTGCTCAGATGAAGAGCTCCCCTGCCCTCTGCTGATTGAAGTCATTTGAATCTCATATTCATTTGTAGTGATTATGTAGTGATAGAGCAAGTTGTGTTACGTGATGCCTGCCAAATGCCAAGCAGGAATTAAAGTATTTAGCTACCACCTGTGAGGGAGACATACAAAGCTCCCAGAAAGAAATGACACCGGCTGTGTTATTCATTAGAAATAATCATTTTCTCTAGCCAATATGAACATTTATCATATTTCACAAAAGTAATTTCATCAGCAATAATGAGTGGTTTATAACCAGACAACAATCTGCAGCAGCTTTTATCTCCTGTGGAGACAGAACATTCTGTCTTCATGTATATGTAGGTGTTGCAATCAAATTAGAAAGAATTAATAGGATTGGTCTTTAATCTAACAGATCTTGAATGAAAGAGCTGGCAAGGAACTTGAGCAATTTCAGATTAGAAATAATAAACTCATGCAAGAGAGTGAGCAGCACAATACGATGTTTGAAGAGGTGATGCAGGATGTCCAGCAGAAGACAGCACAACTGAAAGTAAGTACCAGAAGATGTTTGTATCTCACCAGCCACATCACTGAGCACAGTCATGCCCCTTGGGACAGTGATGGTCTCAGTTCTTGTGCAGATAGCACAAGAGGTAAGTACTAATTGAGTATAATAGTAAAAGATCTGGCCCTCATTTGGTGCCGTTGTGTGTGTTTTCCATGATGTAGACTCCAACCATGTCACTTGCAAGCAGCTCACTCATGCTGCTGGAGTTATTTCATACAACACTTAAGCCAAAATGCTGTACAGACTGTGGTCAGAGAAGATGCATGGTGCTTTTGAGAAGCACAAAGTTTTTTTTTGTTTGTTTGTTTTTTTATTGCATGATCTTCAGATGAGAACAATGACTTTCTTATAATGATTATCAAGACCTAAATGTCGTCAAAACCCCTTAATAAATAGTAATATATTATAAGAACAGTATTCTGGATATCTTACAGAGAAGGAAGCTTCCAATGTTGCTATTTTCTGTCCTCACCAGGATCAGCTAGAGAAGTTAAACATACGTACATACATACATACATACATACATGAGCTGTTTACATTCTGATCTAAATTGTTTTCCTGACTTATTTTCTTTCAGTCAAAATCATGACTGACTTTACATCATTGAACAGCTTTTTTCTACCACTTCAGAGTTAGCTGAATTTCAGCTGGGGAAGGATTAAATGATTCCTGCATATGATTTCTCGAGTAGTTTGAGAGCATTTGTGAATAAAGGGTAATATCTAAATGTTAGTTGTTATTACTTTATGGCTGCCATATCTTGCATTTTGCAGTTCAAATACTGAATGTGTTAAAAATATGCTAGAAAGCCATTATCTTATCAAGCTTTAGTTAAGTATATCATCGACCTAAATAAAAAGGTTGTTTGCCAACAGAAAGCTTTTTTGAGTAGGCACCCAGTTAGTCAGAATGATAAAAACATACTACTGACAGATTAAAAGCTCAGTTCAGAACTAATGTGACATAGAAGATCCTCATTTGGATCCTAAATGGGTTGTGTGGCAAGAGTTTGTTTTATATTGTATTTTGTTGGGCAGATTGCAGGACAGTTTTATTATCTATTTAAGAAACTAATTACATGTCCTTCAGGTCATTTACCTTTATCTTTCTAGCAATATCATCATTGTTTAAAACTTTATAAAGTGTCCAACTGATATTTAAGTATGGGACTCTAGTGTTTTAAAATGAGGATTTTAGTTCTATAATTAATCCTAACTTCAAGAAAAGCTGATGGCGTTTATAGGGTCGTGTGCATGAGGTTTTATTTATGCCATTTGCTAAAGTTGCTAGGATTACTAATCTTGAGAGGCCCTCTGCTTGCAGTTTAATCCTGCCGTCTGCTGAGCACCTCTAGTACAGTGCTGGGTAACAAAAAAAATGTCAAAATATACATAAAACTCTTGAAGATTTTTGTAGTCATTACAAGTTGTGGGGATTCATATCCTCTCATGAGAGGCTCCCTTGGAAGGATACTCCATCTCACATAATCAGTGTCAGAGACTATGCATGGTGTGTAGATGGTTGTCTGTGATGGCTGTAAAACCTAACAGTGGCCCTGAAATCATATGAGGATGTTAAGTTTACTGCTTGGAAAGCACAGGATGTATTTTTGTTACGATAATTGGTAACCAGTTCTTGGTTGTTGGTAACCAGTTCCTGCATTTTCATGCAGTGTTTTGATTGATTATTTCTCCTTTGATTGCATAGTAAATGAGACGAATGCTACACTGAGCTTTTGCTTTAAACCATGGGTTATAACATGGATGGGAATAATAGCTACCTGCTGTTAGGGACATAGGAATTACGGTATCTCTTCATGCTACAGATATCTTTCTCACCACAGTGAATGTCACTTGTTAGGAAAGTAAAGCTGACTATATGTCATCTACAGGACTAATTTCACAGTGCTACATATGGTTTGCAGCTGAGGATTCTTTATTGATCATTGTAAGCCCTGAGGCTTGAGATTTGATTATTATTTTCCTTGCCCTAACTGGCTTTATTTAAATAATTTTTAATAGGGTTCAATTACCTAATCGTATTCTCTTACACTACCCATAGCATTTATGCCTTTTCTTCCCAGGGCACTGAATTGCACAAATTAACTATATGTAGCTATATATAACAACAGAGAGACACTACCTTTTTGTATAATCCTTGTTACTGCTCCATAGGTCAGAGATGATGAAGTGTCTCAGATGCGCCATGAAATTTCAAAGCTCAACAAAGTAAGAGACGTTCTCCAGAGTAAGCTGCGTGTTGTAGAGGAACAGAAAGTTGATACAGAATATGAGAGAGACACCCTAAAAAACCAAGTGTGTGGACTAGAGAGAGGTAGGTGTCTAAGTGATGAATGGGTCTGTCTTCCAACCTTAATTTGTTCTTTCAAGGTACATCTTCCTCTTAAGATCACTCCCCTGTAGTGCCTAGTATGAGACTATACTAATGACAGTTGGGGTGTAGAGCAGCCTAATATAAAGCTTTTAAGGTTATAGGATTTTTACGGTAGAGCATATATGGGGTGAAAATACAATAGACGTAACTGAGTGTTACAGTGTGCCAGTTTGTGCCATGTCACACAGAGAGTTGCCCTTGACCTGCCTTCATTTATTAATGTTCCAGTGCATTGCCTTTCATGAGCTGCAGTGCCAGTGTAGCAGGTTTTAATTAATTTGACAATGTAATGAAACCATATTTCTCTTCAATTTGTAATAACACTTTAATAGTATATATACAGTGTTCATCACGACCCATGTTAAGTAGTTTTAACTCCACTGAACCCAGTAGAATCACATTGTTTCAGGGGAGAACTGGATTTGGCAGAGCCAGATTAGAATAACTGAAAATCTGTTTTTGAAAGTGCTTCAACTTCTGGATGCTTATTTTGAAGTTTCTTGAAAGGTTCTGATTTTCCATGTGCTCGGTAATTTCTAAAAATCTAACTTCTTTGTGCTACCTTTCTTTGAACAAACAAATGTATTATTAATCGTTATTATATATATGTCATATATCATTATTTATGATATGATATGTATTATGTGTCATATAGTATAGGCATATTATATATATTATCTATGTATATTATGCGCATATATATTACATATTATGTTTATATATATAATGTGTATAATACATATCATATTAATCACACTATTAATCACTGTACCTGAGTTCTTCTAAGTACCTAAATAAGGGTTAACATCATTAGCTGATGAGTCTGAAAAACCTTATCAGAACTAATTTAACTGGTCGTACATTTTTTTAAAAGACTTTTTAAAAAGTCTGCTAGGTGTTTCTGTTTTTACCAGCATACAGTTTGAACCCAGGATTTACACTCTTTCCTCTTGTCTCTAGAATTGGAGTCTGCTAAAAAGCAGGCAGAGTTTGACAAGAAAGCTATAGATGAGCTTGTGAGGGAAAAGGACCTAATAAACAAGGTGAGCTTGCTTTGGTAATAGTGGTGCACAGATCTCTTGCCTTAAAATTGAAATATCTGTTGTTTAAGCCCTCACAGAGAAACACAGGTATGATAGAATAAGTAACATTTTGAGTCAGACATGGATTTCCTTAACTAGATGTTTTTACTGTTTCTTTTCTAGGCACTGATGTAGTATTAGTACTCATAAGCACAAAAGAGATTTCTAAGTTTTGGCACAGAAAGCATCAGGGAATTCAAAAGTGATACATGTGTTCACCTTTATTGTGAACCTGTCATTTGATATCCTGAGTTGATTACTTCTCTGCTTTTATTCTCTGTAGCATATGAACTTTAATATTAACCTAGGCAACTTGAGACTGCACTAGTAAAAAGCCAAAATGTTGGTACATCTGGTATCTGCTCATCAGGCTGTTTAATTCCAAACCGTCCATTTAAATCTTTTTCTCACACTGATCCTTTTCTGTCAGTCCAAGGATCTTGTACTACAAGATAGCATCTCATGTTTATAGCCACTCCTAAAGTGGAATCTAGTAAATTTAATACTAAAAGATGATTTCCGAGTTTTGTCACTTAGTACAAATTCATTGTCCTGTACCTTGACTCCAGCAGGGACTCAAATTTTGGGGAGAGAAAATAATTATACTATAGAATGGAAAGAAAATTTAAAGAAGGAACAGAAGATTGACTTTGTAAAGATGTTATCTTAGTGTTCTCTGTTCAGTTCCTATGAACAATTTCTAAGGAAAGTGTGTCTAATGTACAGTCTAATCCACTATTTAGGAAATGAGAAGGAATAGTACTGGAGCTCTTTTGTTATTTTTCTGGCTATTGGCTTGCTTTACAGTCTAAATGCTTGAGGCTGATCAGGTTTGTCCAATTCTTTGTTATATCCCCTTGTTAACAATTCTATCAATTTTTCTGTAATGTAAACATCAGTATTTAGCTTCAAATAAGCAGCCAATAGCAGTTCTTTTTTTTTTTTTTTTTTTTTTTCTTATATTTGAGGCTCAAATATTTAAACTGAACAAATTAGGTAATGGATAATAACAGAGGGAACTCCATAATTCGCTTGGACGCTGACTTTTTTTTTTGGCATGGTAGTGGCAGTGTTGTTTTTGCAACTCAAGAGTCATTGTTTTGTGCTCCCATCTGCAGAACTTAGTCAAGGCTACCAATGCCACTCAGAAGCAGGTGAATTTGGTGAAACTCCATGAAAAGTCCAAAAAGAACTTGGAAGAAGAAATCCAGAATTATAAGAATGAAGCTCAGAAACAAAGGAAAATTATCTACCAGTTGGAGAAGGAGAGAGACTGGTACATCAATGAAGCAGGTGAACTCAAACAGAAGGTAGGAACAGCTTTATGTCTAAGTGGTTCTAACCTTTCTTACTCTCAAAAATGTAAAGATCACACACTGTTTTATTTACGTGCTAGTGGGAGGAGGCTTACATCAACTGCCTTCAGACAAAATAAAAAAATGTCTACTTCTCAGTACATAGTGCTCTGCAGTGTGTTTCGGTCTGTCTGGTGGATCTCGTTGATGGGTGTCTGTTCTTTGAGAGGCTTGGATTGTGGCCTCGTATTTCTCTCACCTCCCATTTGGGAAATGAAACTAGGGTTGGGGTTTAAACCAACACCTTTGCCTTCTTAGTGCTGGGTCCCACAATCATATGCCTGTATGCAGTTAGAACTTATTCTTGATTTTTCTGTTTTATCTGCAAAGGGCCTTATCTTGCATACTGCTGCTGCTTCAAAATTGATGTTGAAGCCATTGGATGCTGACAGTGCTCAGCATTTTGAAAGACTGATTTCAATATCTGTAAAACATTTGAACATATTCCATTTATTCAGAGAATCTGAGGTTTTCTGGGAACTCCTTCACAGAAACTCTGCATAAAGTTTGTGTTGTCTGCTGCCCAATATTATGTAAAACTTTATTCCTGAAGGTATCCTCAAGACTACGATTGTAACATGTTCCATTAGGTGCTGAAGATCATACAGAACAGCCCTCGAAAATAGTTCATCGATTTATTAGGATTAGCTTTCAGGCTGTTACAACTCACAAGCTATTTTCTATCTTCTTACTTTATAATTACCTTTTTCAGCTTCATGTGGCCGTAGGCTTTAAAATCATTTCAAAATGATACATGCTTTCTTGTCTGCCTCACCTTCTGTCATTTCCATGGAATAATATTCAATGGAAGTGATATTTGTCTCGGTTGCAAAGTCATATTTTACAACTTTCCTGCATCTAACAGTATAGATATGAGTTAAGATGTTTGTAAACTAGGGCTGGGCAGTAATTCATAACACTCAGGCTATTGCTTTCAGTTCTCACTAGGGTTGCCCACATTTATTTTGAGGATGAAATGACATATGTTTGCTTGTTTTCTTTTTTGTTTGTTTGTTTATTTATTTATTTTGTGCTGCCACTTTGGAGGCAAATTTTCTGACACTAATTACAAGGCAGAGCCTCAGTAAATAGGCTGTGACACCTGAGCTGTTTGTAGAGTGATGCCTGCTTTGAGATTGCAAATTTCCAAAGGAGTTTTATGCTTTTGTGGTTCATTAAAGGGGTAAATCGTAATGCAGCTTTCAGGTGAGGAGCAGCAGGAGTACTACCGAGTAGGGAGTTCGTGAAAAAATAATCTTTGCGGAGTTTCCCAGTATGAAATTACTCATTGTTTGGAAGGCTAGAATGGGAAAAGGAGTAAAAAGAAGTGAGAGGATCAGAATTGTTATATCCACTAGATAATGCTTGGTTTCACTGTTTTATCCCTTCAGCTGGGTAACTTTAAAAACTGTCGCAAAGCCTATGTAACACATTTCACAAATGGTAAGGAGTGGGCTCCTGATGGAAATTGTTTATAAAACTAGCCAAGGTTCTTAGTCACCTTTTACCACCTAGGAGTAATAAGCAGCCTCCAGAGGAACTCAGTGTGCACCTTCTGAATGGGGAACTACTAGTGAAGAGACAAAGCTGTACTCACTGAAAGACTTTTTGGGTCTCCAGCAAAGCAGACAGAGTTATGCTGGCTCTGAAAACTGCTTAATTAAGGTGTAACTGAACCACAGAATCCCTCACGCAAAATCTTCATTTATTGCTGAGTAACTGATGAATATAGTCAGGAAAGTTATATCCACAGTGGTAAAGGATTTTAATAGTGAGAAGACATGCTAGACTTACTATTGCAATTACTGGCCCAAATGACTGACTGCTCATTTGTACCATTTTTAAGTCTGTGCTACTTGTAGTGTTACTTTGAGATTAATCAGCACAAATGAGGGGAATAACAGTCTGTTTGCTCCTACTTGTGCAGCCTGTATTACTGATCTATCAGTGTTAGTAAATTATTCCTTTTATTCATCTAGAATTCCTAGATCATGAAATCTTGATTTCCCTATGCAGGTTTAGGCTGCTGGGAAGCAAGCAGTCCAGCAGCACTTCAGTCTCGCCTGAGCTGCACCCTGACTGTGCCTTAGGAGAAGGCACAAAAACAGTCTTGAGAAACATTGCTTTTCAGCAAAGCTATTTTGATTTTAACAACATGTCCAGGAAAGTTCAGAAACAAATTTCCTTTTTTTTTTTTTTTAATACACATTATTTCTGGGGGGGAAAAAAAAAGTGTAACAGACATACAAGACAATGGACAGTACCTTTTGGTACTTAAATAACAGTAAGCAAATAAGGAGAGTACTGTTATTGAGTTCTTGGTTCACTGAGCTAAATAGGTAATAAACAGTAGAAGGTAGTTCAGCTCATAGAAAAAAAAAGAAAGGGTGAGACTGCAGAAGGAATCTGAGTATCTAACATTTTTTTGCTGAGCTTTGGCAACTCGTTACCAAATCTGGGAGGCAGAATGTGCCATCAACTCAGTCAGAACAGAGGATGCTCAGCCACTCCCAGGACAGCTAGGTAGGAAACATTGCATGTGTCTTTTCTGTATTTATGAAGGAGAATTATTTGTGTTTAATGATTTCTGAAAAAGCAGAGTCAGCAGCCAGTGTCTGAGCACCAACTTGGAAAACTTGGGCCCTAAGCTTATTGTGCTGCTGTTGCACCAACTCCAAGTTAAAGAGTTACAAATGCAGTGACCTACTTTCAAATCTTCCTGCAGCTTATGTGATCACCATAGTGCGGATTGAAAACATACCTTATTGATTTCTTCTCTCTGCTATTACTATTGGCAGCTTGTTTTAACAGAAAAAGAAAAGGCAGGAGTAGGTTATAAACTGGGATTGTGTTTTCGTATTGCACTGTAAGCAGTTCCTTGGATCTTCTGCAGTCAGCTACAAATGCGCTGGAATTGTATTCCTGCTACTTTAATACTACTTTCTATATTTAGCTCTCGCCATCTTCCGAGTTGTTTGGAGGTACCTGATAGAATAATCAATTAATTAAGCTCCTGCCCCATAGCTAGACCTCTCCAGACTTAACAGTATTGCTTAGAGCAAGGGACAACTTTGACAACTTTGCAGTTATCCACTATCTAATGTAAACACTATTATATTCTTTTGCTTTGACGTATGGATGTAAATCTCAAGTCAAACTGTTGCCTGCAAAGAGATTCTCTCTCCCAAATTTTCTCCCTATGTTTTTTTTTTTAAACACTCTGAGCCTTTTACTGGCTTTAAGGGTGGCCTTCTTTCTCCCTCATGCAGTGAACCTGAAAAATGATGTTGCTGACAGATGTGCTTCATATTTTTTTTTAAAATGTGTAATGTTGAATTCCAGGTGAATACTGCATGTTTGTTCTCTGTGGTTGGCAATTTTATACAGCAGGATAAAAAGTTTTACATTAAAAAGAAAAATACGCATTAAGAAGCTCATTGTAGTGATCAGCAACTATTTGTAGTTTTGCTCTTTTAATGTAGTACTTCTTATTCTTGGGGTGGAAACTTTCGAATAAAGCTGTCTATCAAATTTTCAACATCCATTTTTTGACAATGCCTGATGAGATCATCTGTCTGCGGTCCATTGTCTTGTCTCCCACATTCTTCTTAACTCATTTCACGTCATTATTTCTAGTCCTTCATGGAAGTCTTTAATGGTGATTTGCTGCTTGTTTAGATGAAGTGAAAGTTTCATTAACTAGATCTCTTGTTATTTTAGTTGTATATCAACGATTTCTGTTCATCAACAATTTGTGATCAGATGTCCGTTGGATTGTTAGAATTTAACTGCATTTTCCACTGGAGGAGTATATGTAGGGACTTCTGGGAAAATTATATGCATTTTTATCCTTTTAATCATATAGTTGATATCCATAACAACGTACAAAGTCTTGTCTTGGTTTGTGAATGACTTAATGTTTTTCCCGTTGAATGCTGTTTACATTGACATTTTCTGAATCTGCTTACTTGCTATATTTTCATGGCTTATTTTTAAATTAATTATGTGCACATATATAAATTTTATTTTTGAATAAAGCCTAGGTATGAGATAAAAATAAAATCTTTCCCAAATAAGCTATCCAGAAAGCTTAAACTTATAACTGGCCTGTAGTGATTTTAGCTATAGCTACAACTTCCGATCACAGGGATTTGAGTTGTCACCTCAGATAAAAATCACAAACTCTGTCTCATCCTAATAATATTGTGATGGTAGTTTAATCATGTTCATTTGCTTCTTTTCGCTTCAGGTCCTCCAGCACCTGAAAGATATTGAAGTGCGGGAAATGCAGATCTGTGATTATGAGAAAAAAATAGAAGAGTCTGAGATTAAATTAAAACAGCAACAAAATCGTTGTGAAGCTGTGAGAACGGAGAGAAATCTGTACAGTAAAAATCTGATTGAAGCTAAGGTAGAAACATTTTTTTTTCCCTTGAGATTCTTTTTCTGCCTTTTTTTTTTTTTTTTCTTAAATCTAATTTAAATTTACTGAAAGAAGACTCGCTGGTTAAAGTGCAGAATCATTTTGTGCATTCCTGTGTGTTTCGGGAGAATTAATGCCTTGGGTCCCTTACAGTTTGTCTGGGCAGTATCTCTTTGGACTGGAAATTGAAATGCACAACTATCATGTGGCAATAACCCTCCTTCAAACCAGCCATAAAGATCATAGTACACTGGAGCTGTGGATTCAGAACGTTCTATCAGAGAGGAAGCTTCTTCCTTTCCCTCCTAACTCTGTTCTGTCCCTTTAGGGTTAGTCTCTGTGAATGTGTATGGTGTAATGGGGAGAAGATTGCCTCCTTAGCCTTGTATGCATATGCACGCTGCAGTGAGTCATGAGTTAGAAAGCAGATGGAAAACTTTCTGGGCTGAGGAAGAATTTTGTGATAGGAGTAAATACTCCAGCTCATTCTTCTCAGGGAGTGTCATTTTCCTCCGATAATGATTCTCTCTATTATTGTCTTCTCCTTGGGGATCTCACTAAAAATACTAGAAGAGGATAAAATGGCTTAAGAATACACTCTGTTATTCTGATGTAAAGATCTAAAACACTACACAAATCCCATTATAATTGGCAGAGACTGGAACTTTGGATAACTGTGATTTACAGCCTTTGGTTGTTTGAGAATAAGGATTTGTGACACAAACGTATATAGTAGTTTACAAATTTATACACTGGTTTGAACAAGCAGCGGGATGGAGGTGTTTTGCTTGAGAAGCAGACAGAAATGAACAGTCTGAGTTCCTGTCCTACTCTTGGCTTGATGTGGTTAGGAATGAACTCATATGCCATTTATGTGGAATGATTTAATTGTCCTCTTACTGCCTCTTGCCTGTGGAAGTGGTGGTAGGCTGCTTGGTGTTCCCAATCTCAGCCAAAGTAAGGTTGAAAAACATCAAAACTTTTTTTTTTTTTTAAACGTGCTGCATTTTCTTTCAGCATTAGTTACAGGGAACTGGCAGGTATGTGCTGAGTTGGAAGATGAAGCAATGAACTCTCCAGCTCAATTTGTAACTTACATAAGGCTTTGCATGTTACATGTATATGCGTAGTGCTTACAGGAACCTGTTCATGGTTTTAGTCGATAGATACAGTCATTTAGACTTTTAATAACTTCCTTGATTTATAGTAAAGCTTTGCAGAAAGTCCTATGTGAAAAGACAGCTGGGGCTAGAAACTCTTTTTGCTTGTGCTCACTCCACGCTATATATAGCAATGAAAAGATGGCCATTCATAGTTCAACAACAGGACAGCCAGCCATGAAAGAAAAAAAAAAAAAAGGAATGGGAGATGTGTTAAAAACTATGCTAAAATATTTTTTTTCTTTTGGGAAGTAAAACAAAGTTGTGCAAGCTTGTTTAGATAAAGCAGGATGTAGGTAGGATCACATAATATGAAAAGACCCCTGTTGCCCTGTCCACATTGCTAGTGACCCCAGGACACCATAATCTTCAGCTCTGTAAAATTTTATGAAAAAACAGACATGTTGGCAGGCCTTCTATATGAGATACCTATCTGATGCTTTCATCTTGTGGTTTCTTTTTGGCATTAGGAGCTCAATTTTTAAGCAGTTTCATTAGGAAACCTATTTGCAAATATTGTGTGTTCTTCTTATTCTTCATTGAATACAGAAATTGGATTGTATTTAAGTATGTATTTGGGCACCAGATTTTAAATACCTCCTTGTGCTTTCATAAAATTTAGTAGTTTTTTAGGCTATATAGCCAAGATTTCTCTTAGTATGACTTTTATATTCACAGGAGTCATTGAACATGCTAATTGGTGGACCTAGAGGCCCAATATTTGTTACATGCATTACTTGTTTATTTAATTGACTGTATATGAGCCAAAGAAGTGTAGAATCCATGGATTTTGTTTTTGAGGGATGTCAAGCCACCCGCTATCAATCAGTAGTCTAATGTTAGTTTCTCAGCACCATTTGTTGAGAGTACCGTGACTCATGATCTTAATTTTGCTCAGTATTTCATGCAAGAAAACATCACTCACTTATGGAGTAAATTGCAATCTGTTTTGGGTAGTGCTGACAGGTATTTAAGCTAACCTGATTTTGTACTGAAACAGAATGTATTCACACGAATGGTTGTGATGTCTTCTCTGTGAAGCAGTGGCCTCTGGCACAGGAGCAGTAGTTTTGAAAGCTGTTTCCCCTGGATCTACAATTGCTGCCTGTTTGTGCTTTGATTTTGCTGCCTTCCATTTCATGTCACAGTCCCTGTAATCACTGAAAACAGTCGAAAGTTTCTTGGTGTTGTACTGGTAGGCTCCTAGGTGCTCTGGGGAGAAGTAGTCTTAGAGAATTGCAGTGTTATCTGGCCTATTGTTGTATGTTTTGAACCTAAAGGATGTGCCAAGTATTCCCACCTTGGGGACTTTTCTATCTGTGAACACATTTTTTCCTCTAAAATGCACATAAATGGTGGCAAAATGAAGATACAGGTAGGTATCTGACACACATGAGTGCTTTCACTTGCACAAAACCAGCTTCTCCCCAAACTTTTGTGCACAGCTGTAACAAATGCTTTGAAAAGCACATTACTAGAAGCATGAAAATAGATGGATAGGATTGGAATATTGTTATTAATTTGAATTGACTCTTAGTTCTTATTTTGTGTCTGGTACTTTAAATAATGGCTTATTATACTAATTGTCAATGATGATTATGGTTGTGCATGTGCCTTTTAAAGGTCTGTGTATAGTAATGTTAAGCTAGCCTAGACAGCAAATTATCAATTAATGAAATTGTTTTGTTCTTTTGCATTAGAAAGTAATGGTAAGTACACCATAACTGCTGTCAAGCACTGTGGTCACATTTTCTGATGTCAAATAACTTGAACTCCCAAACATGAAGTTACTCTTTCTCGTTCCTCTGTGTGATCATGCTTTCTATGCTATTAGGATGAGATAGCAGAAATGAAGAAAAAACTGAAAACTATGACACATCAGGTGGATCAACTGAAAGAGGAGATAACAACCAAAGAAGCAGCCCTTGTGAAAGCACATCTAGAACATCAGCGAACAGAGAGGGAGAAGGAATCACTGAAGGTCAGAGCCTTTACACATACAGATTCTCACAAAAGATGGTTTCCATGACTCTGGGAAAGAAGCAGTATGACTGCACAGACTTAGTCTGTGGCCCTTGTTTTGTGGTACTTCAGAAAATTTTCTGTAATTGAAGCACAAGCTCTCAGTACTCTTTAGAGACATTAGATAAAAAATCTTCCAGGTATGTAACAAATTTAATCTCTGTCATTAATTTTTTTAGTCAGAAAAGTCCTTGGAATTTTTGAAATAGACTGATTTTAGCTCTTTTCAATGTACCACCTTAGAGTTCCAGTTTTTCTCTTTTTAACCTTTTCTCTGATGCTTTAAAGTGCTAACCCCATTATACTGTATTTCACAAACCTATATTTGTATGCAACTAGCAAACATTAATCTCTTGGGAGTTAGGTAGTGTCTTTCAGCAGGTACACAGAAAGAAAGTTATTTTATTTCAAAATATTGTGTATCATATAAAGAAAAAAAAATCTGTTTTAAATCAAAGGAAATCTGAGCTTTATGCTTTGTTTCTTTTTTTTTTTTTCCTGGCACCATCTGCAGCTGCTCCTTGGATAAGTTATTAGATTTGTGTTGATATCTTAACCCAATTTGCTGCTCTCTCCGAAGATTTAGGAGTTAGAGTGTCCGCAGCAGCTCATTTTTCTCTTAACTTAGCAGTAGAGAAAAAAAAAAAACAAGAACAGCAAACGAACCAACCCCTTAAAACCCAACAATCCCCAGTCACTTTCCACAGTGTTTTCTTTTGTCAATTTTTTGCTATGCTCCAATTACGCCCCAGGTTTTCAGCCCCTCTCAGCACAATACAGTTATGACAAGATGTCAATAGAGCTTTGTAGAAAGGTGATGAATTTAGGCTTTTCTCCCTGCTATGTCTCAGAGTTGTTCCATCAGTGATGGAGAAGTCAAACTGCGTCTCGTTTTCTCTGTGCAGTTTTCTGTCTTAACTCGTCCCCAGTTCTGTCTCATCACCTCAGAACTGTCTGCCAGCATTTTGACAAGCACATGATTGCTACATGCTTTACCCACTCAGTTATTCACTAGCAGGTATGTCCATGGACAGACATCACATTAGTGACTAGCCTTAGGACACTGTGCTCTTCTACCTGGATGTCTCTGCTGAATACTAAAGCAGAGGAGAATGTAAAGAGGGGGCCAGTTGGCACAGGCACCAAAGAACCAAATTATTGGTGTTGCAAGCCAGCTTCAATTTGCCCTGTTTGCACTGATGTGAAGGAAGCAAGCTGTTCCTGGGAAATCAATTTAAAGGACACGCCAAAGCACAGAGGACTGAGGAATGAGATTGTACACACACTGGATTTATGCTTGACTTAGCTGGTCTAAATATCTTAAAAATGTGTAATCACAGCAAATGAAAATTCCAAACACCATTAAAGCCATTACAATGCTATCCTTACATTTCATTTGAACACAATACACGTTTGCCAATCAGACTGGTTTGGCAAAACATCCAAATGATGAGAAGTGTGGATCAGAAAGCTGTAAGAATTGCGGTCATCCAGGTTTCAGTGCTGTCAAGGGATTTATTTTTGTATATGTTGTGTTCATGGATGTGGGATTTTTTTAGCATTTTCCACAAATCTGGATGTAAAACCTTTGAAGTACTATTATTTCAAAATTCTGTACTCAGTCCCGGTTACACTTTTATAAAATTTGTATTTTCCTTCTACCTCTTGAACAAATACAAAACCCTTCACGTTCTTGAATGCTTCGGATCTGAATAAGGTTTTGGTTTGAATTGCTTTCTCAGCTATTGGCATGGATTCCGTATGGATTCTTCTTTCTTGATGAATTTGCTTCAGTTCTTACAAACTCTCTGAATCAACCTCAAGTGAGCTGTGCTGATTTAAAAGAGCTTCAGACCTGATCCTTTTTGGCTTGTATGGTAGCTGTGTTTGTATATTTTTTCTTCTCCTTTACATAATGTACACAGACACTGGTACTATATCTAGTTTTTAGCACTAATTTTACTCAGAGTCCTGTTAGTTTGTGGGGCCCTTGTATAGCTAAAAGTATTTATATTCGTTACTGTAAAAGATAGTTCAGATTTATATTAACTTAATGCATTCCACTGAGATTTGTTTATATCATTGTTTGCTGCCAACATCTAATGCCACATCTCGTTTATGACTCACATCTCTTGTGACATAAGGAGAACATAGAATTTTAATATATTAAAAAAATATTATCCAGCAATGCCAAATGCATGAGCAGTTTTACATTTGTAGACAGCTTTTGCGCACTGTTGATTGCATTTCAGTATGAAGTGCCATGCATTTTTGTTCAGCTGATGGATTCTGATGAACATCCAACACTGAGTAAGAGAGATATGACTGTTGCACGTATGGGAAAATGAGAGTTTTATTAAAGAAAACGAGGACGAGACAAGTTATTTTACTATGACAGTGGAACTGTTTCTGCCTTGAATCATTGTTTTTTGCAGGTGCAGGCTTCATCACGGCCTCATTCTTTCAGCATGAGATAATGCTGTTTCTCAAAAGGCAGCTTGAACGTCACCCTTTATGAGGGTCAGAGTTGTGGCGTTTTTTTTCTTTTGATTAATTCAAAATTAAAAAAATTTTGTGTCTACATCAGCTAGTTCTGTCTTGGCTATAGCTAATTTCCTAGCAATGATAGAAATCCCTAATAATTCAACAAAAAATCATTACTTTTTCTCCAAATAACATCTCTTGAATTTTAGAGCTCGTGAAAGTAAGCTAGAATTACTGGGCAAATTCCAATTTAAATTTAATTTAGTGTGGGGTACAAACACACACAAAAAAACTCTTTTCCTAGTTTCTTCTTCCACCCTCCAAACTGAAAAAAAAAATTCTAAAGCTGTTTTATTTTGCCCTTAAATGTCTGGTAGCCATCTCCTCCCCCAGTTCTATTATTCTGTTTTGAAACGTGTTCTGAGTTGATGCTAATTTGGATTAGATATCATAAACTGTCATAAAAGGGCAGCTATCCTTTCTCACATCCCAGTCTGTCTTTGAACTCATCCTTACTGGTTTTTCATGATAGAGTATCAGTTGCATGGAAAAACTTTACAAATATGTCCTCTTTATTTTTTCTTACTATTTACAACATTCCTTTATGGGATTTCATGCTTGCTTATCTTAGTGATTCATTCTCAAAAACAAGCAAAATACGTATCTCTCAGGAAACAAATGGTGGATGTTCTATTTAAATCCTAACCCTTAATCTCAGGTTTATATAATGGGAAATTGTTACTGGGCACAGGTTACTTATATTCTTTTACTCCATCAGGCTGAACTGCTTAAGATGAAACAACAAGCTGTGGAGACCAAGCACTTTATAGAAAAACAGGAGGCAGAAGAGAGAAAACTCCTGAAAATTATTGCTGAGGCTGATGCTGAGAGGCTGAAGCAAAAGAAGGAATTTGACCAGGTAGGAATCTGTAATTTGACTTTTCCAACACACTGCATCAGTCTTCTGTCCCTCATGCCTCCAGTATATTTTTAAGGGCTAGATTCTTAGCTACTGTAAGTGCAGTACAACTAAATCTTCATAGTTCCATTGAATTAAAAATGTTTAAATGTTGGAATGACTAGATTAATGTAATTTACACTGGAGGTGACTGAACCATTATAGCTGAAGCTGTGGGTCTTTACCAATCTTTCTTTCACTAATGACAGGGAAACTTCTTAATGCAAGTGCTGTTGACTGATGCAAGAATAGTCCCAATGCATTGGGACTGCATTGAGGAATTGTAGTTGAGTTTCTTGCTTTGCACTGAGTCCTTAGGTTATCAGCGAGAGAGATATCCTAGGCTCCCAGCTTGTTCGGCGCAATGATGAGCTGGCTCTGCTCTATGAAAAGATCAAAATCCAGCAGTCCATCTTAAACAAGGGAGAGACCCAGTACCGACAGAGGATGGAAGACATCCGGCTCCTCAAGCTGGAGATCAAAAAACTTCGTCGGGAGAAGGGGATACTCTGCAAGAGTGTAGCTAATGTGGAGGAACTCAGGTAGAGAAACTGATTGAATACATCAACACATGAATACATAGTGACTGCAGCTATGGTGCTGCATTTGAGACAGATGAGAGAACTTGTTTCTTGCACGTAAAGAGTTGTATTGACAAATATTATACTTTGGAGAAGGGGATTATATGAGCTGACCTCAAACACAGACTAATTTAACTTTATGAACCAAATGATTTGTAATTAAGAGAATTAAAAAAAAAAAAAGGGAGAAGGAAAGAGGGAAAAAAGATATCTTGGCCACAGCTAAAATAGTTTCCACATTTCACCTTGTGATGTGAGTTACTTGTTACAGAAGGAGCTTGACAGACAGCAGCAGAAAAGGTGTTCATAGTTCAATGACCTACTTAGTGGTACCTAGGGCCAACATTAGTGAAACTGCTTTTTATTAGGCAATCCTCAGAGGATGGGGGAACATTTGACATATTTATAACACACCTCTGCACATTTTCAGAGCTCTCTCCTTCAAGATTTATATGTAGACTTACTCTCTGAGAGAGATTTAGTTAAATTTTCATTGAAGGTTGTGTTTCTTTAGAACAGAAGTTTAATAGCCCCAATCTGATTTATCTCCCCCTAGTCTGGCTTAATGCTTCCTTTTTTCTTTTTTTTTTTAAACCTTCCCATACCTGAGGCATATTCTTTGCTGCTAGGAAACAATTTCCATTTGCTGTAGAATTAGTCTTGGTTTGTAAGGACAGTCAGTTTTGTTTTCATAACCATCAAACTAATTCTGTGGAGCTATCACAGTTTTGGATGAGATTTTTGTCTGAACTGTATCAGTGTAATTCTCTGTTTTCCACTAGAGCAAATTATCCTCAGTCAATTGTCAGTCCCGTTGACTCCAGTGGAGTTCTGCCAGTTTGATTTGGGGGAACAGAAAAAAGAACTGGGCCTAAAACATTTGCACTTGCAGTTCTCGTTGGCTGTCTGCAAGCAGGAAGGGCATTTGAACTTGCTGCCCAAATCCACTCAGCTGGAAGCCTGTTACTGCATTGAGACTCAGTGACAATATTGAAATATAGTGCGATCCACCGTGATGGGTGGATCAATTCTTGCTAACTACAGCAGCAAGCCCATACTTTAATGAAGTCCAAAACATCATGAAAACTGCCTGCTGAAAAAGTCTATTTATTACTTGTGCTTCTAATTAGCTTTCTTGGTTTGCCAATTGAAACATATTTGTTTGTTTTCTTTTTTTTTTTCCCATTTCTATAACCTTGTCCAACCTCACAGTTAAA
This sequence comes from Nothocercus julius, assembly GCA_013398735.1. Classification (NCBI taxonomy): domain Eukaryota; kingdom Metazoa; phylum Chordata; class Aves; order Tinamiformes; family Tinamidae; genus Nothocercus; species Nothocercus julius. The sequence continues at coordinate 717,571 of VZSV01000148.1, read as the reverse complement.
AAAAAGGGCCTTTGTTTTTTCTGACTAGTGAGCTAAATTAAACTCTCAGCTTGGAAGGAAATGGCTCAGTGGGTGAGTAGGCACATGGTGATCATTGCCTCCATTTTCTTGCAGGTTTGGAGAACTTGCAGATCCCCCCATAATAGAGACGAGGGCTAGACCCTTGGGAAATATGTCTTTTCTATTCTTCCTCATGGGAAGGCATAGCTTAGCTATCAAAGCATCTTAAATGCGCTCATTTAATTTTAAATTCAGCAACAAATCACCCCTGGAGTCCCTGGAATTTTCAAAAAAATACTGTCCATCAGCTTTAGGTCCTAGAGTGCATTTGAGTAGCTGAGCCCTATTGATTTAGATAGTTCTTTCAAACACAGCTGTAAGGTTCAATACAGGTAACAGAGTACGACACCATGACTGAGGTTTGTACGTTAATTTAGATGAATTAACTGTCCTTTTGGGTTAAGGAGAAATACATGCAGAAATTTAGTCAGAGATATCCAGGAGGCTGTGAAGTAGATTCCCAAGGAATTGCTGAACAGTCCCTTTTTTGGAGTTATTATTACTAAAGTGAGTCAAGCAGTCTAACTATGTTATCTTATGGAACCAAACATAGCAGAGTTAGTGGTGTCAACTGTTGATTACAAGAGTCTCTTTGTCAGTACTATAGAGCATGAGGGAATGACTGTTAATCTTCCTATTAACGCCTTGTTCAATTTGATGCACTTTTGGTGTGTGTGTATGTTTTTTTTTCTCTTTTTGTTTTATTCTGGTCTTAAGACAGGAGGTTTATCACATGCAGAAGGAACTACTAAGGGAACGGACTCGGTGCAAAGCTTTGGAAGAAGAACTGGAGAATCCCCTGAATGTTCACAGATGGAGAAAATTAGAGGTGATGTTTCAGCATTTCCAGTTCCCAAAGCCCATATTTCTAAATCAGTGACCCAGCACAAAGTCTATTTATTTTACTGTTATGGAAATTATGTGGAGGGGCAGGCAACTGAAATTTCCATAGTACCAATGCAGTGGTTAACTGCTGAATGGTTTTCTTGCACAATGCAATCAGTGTTATTTTTGTGTCACTTTTTCAATGGAAAATTGCAGAGGGTTTTTCAAAGAGTGAAAGAGAAAAAGAATACATGAAGTGAATTTAGGAGGAGGTGATTCCTTACCATGGATGAGAAGAAAAAAGATGATGGGAAAAGTATAATCCTACCCTCAGCATTATATGGGAAGAAAGACAAGATTAGAAAGGGTCATAGAACAGGTGCAGTGGGGAATGGATAGACAGGAAGCCAAAAAAGTAAGATGCACCTGTGTTAGGAGGAGCCGCCGCATAAGCAGTGATAGACTTTCAAAGATAGTCGTTCTAGGTAATAGGAGGTTAATTGCTATGAAAAACAGCAGATCTAAATCTTCATACTATTCAAACCTGCTACATGAAGGGGAAAAGTAATAAATTTATAAACCATAGACCAAATATATAAGCATCACTTGGCATCGCTGGCTATTTTCAAAGTCAGAGCCAGCTGAGATCTCTGCCTTCCATGGAGCTCTGATCTGATGCTACCCTAGGTTATTTAGCTGCCCTGGTAAATAAGTGGTAACACGCTGGTCCCTGCAGAAGCACTGCTGAATATTTTGGATGACCTTCCTGTCATGATAGTTAATTTCTGATCTTTCTATGCTGGGCTTAAAGCTGAACAGTGTGCTGTCCTTTTCTCGTGGAAAGGAGATAAAATGCAGGATGCTGAACTGGGTTAAAGGCATCCAGGTATGATCCCCAGCAACTCCAGGTAACAATGGGAAATCAGGCCAGTCAAAAAATGCCATGTTGGAAGAATGAGGGAACTAAGAGCCTAAGAGATAGTGGGAAATGAAGTCTTTTCATTCTGATTACTGGTTACTGGTTTGTATTTGGAGCATGGGAAGGCCAGAAGGTAGCAAAATCCATGTGAAATGATTCTGATCAGCTTTTGGTTCAATTCCTAATGAGCAAACATTCTCATATCACTACAGTTGTCACAGGTTGATACCATGTTTGGTCACTACCATAGAAAGATCAAGGACTGAATGGGTCATGGAGAGTGAACTAAATTTCAGCCTGATTTCTCAGGCAATGGTGCTGTGTTATGAGTGCTGTATGTCCATCTGTGATTGTCCGTCTGTGATCATTTACACCTGAGTTGATTAGCTGATACAGATGAAATATGACAAAGGATTGAGAGCTGTGAAGATACCATGTTCCTTTTAAGTTCAAGAAAATGTGCAGTGAGAGGGACTTCACTGGATCCTTTTTTGAGGGATGGATTGCAGTGTGAGTTTAGTCCTTATGAGCCACCAAAGAAACCATGTAGGAGAGAGGTGTTGTGAGTGTGCAAGAGCTTCCATCAGAGTTTGCCCTTCATAGAGCATAGGACACAGTAATAAGGGGGAAACAAGTTTTGCTGGGCTGCTTCTCACAGATTGCAAGATGGTTCCTGAGAGGTTCCTTCAGATACAAATGTGTGACAAAAGAATGAAAAAGGGAGAAGGAGAGAGAGACACATACTAGCTCCTGTGCTGTATAGGCTATGCAGTTGAAGAGCAGCAATACAGTCGCTACAACTGTCCCCCTTTTAAACACTTAGGTCTGTTGAAGAATGAGATGACACAAATGTGAATACTCTAAGGCTTCTTCGTAATTTGTTCACGTCCCTCCATAATTTGTTCCTCTTGGCTTCTCCTCTAGTCCCCAAACTATATACTGAAATTACCCTTTTTTGGTTCAAAAGAAAAATCTCCCTCTCCTAAATCCTTACTTGACTCTGTATGAAGTCTTTGTAACAGTACATGGCACTTGCATTGCTCTATATATGTCAGTCAAGGTTTCTGCTAAAAATGATATACTAATCTGTTCTTTCTTCCCTTCCATATGGTACTTCCAACCTTTGCTGGTTTGGGGATTACACTCCTAAAGATTCCTCCTTACATTAGTTGTTTTGAAAAGGATTTAATAATGTTAAACATGAATGTACTCTGGCTGATTTTCAGAAGAGAGGGATTCCAGATTCAGGATCAAAGGATTCCAGGTTCAGGATTGCCTGTACCCATCCTTCTGCAAAAAAACAGTAATTCAATACACACACACTCCCTACCTCCACTTTTTTGTTTGTTGGTTTGTTTGTCACTTTTAGATAAAGAGAAAGCAAGAAACATTAACTTTGGCTGTGTAATTTCTGACATTGCTTTACTCTTCTTTTCTAGGCTAGTGACCCAAGTACCTATGAGTTGATCCAGAAAATACAGAGACTTCAGAGGCAGCTTATCAGTAAGACTGGTGAAGTGATCGAAAAAGAATTGCTCCTTCAGGTACTGAAGCATCATTAGTTTATTTTATCTTATTTAGCGTATTTGATTTGCCCTGCATTCTCTGCCTGCACAGGTGTGTTTCCAAAATGTTTAGATGCTTGACTTTTCCCTGAATTTCTTTTGCATCCCCTTTAGGTAGCTGTAGATGGCAGCACTAACTCACTGAAAAAGAACAAATAGCATCTGATTAGTTGATTTTTGTACTCAGGTTGCTGATACTTGGATAGCTGCAAAGTAAAATTAACGGCTTGTTTTAGTTTCTTCATGACATAGATTAGTTTTCAAGTTAGCATTAGATTTTTGGACAGGCTTTTTTGTCCGTTTTATGATGTCTGTTACTACTCAGACATGGAGGAAAAAAATCCATGTTTGATTTAGTTTGTTTAGATTGGCTTTTGGTAAAATGAGTGCTGCAGTTTGTGTGGCTTAGATATGTTGTCTTAACCATGTCTGACCTCAAGATCTTCATGCTGAACTTTACCAAAAAATAATTATTATGATAGCTTATCTTTTTTCCTGTATCAGATGTCCATTGAGCCCTAGTGATACCAGTGAGACTTATATTGTCAAATCAAGGAGAATAAGTTCCTGTAATGCAAATATTGTTATCAGATATAACAAAAAGTCTGTCTTTGGGCTTTGGGCTGAACATGGAAAACAGCCTCCTTCCTATTTACTTTAGGGATAACCTGAGTTCGAGTTTGGCACGACTCGAATGTCTGGGGTTTAAATACCCAAGTATGGCTTGGAGGATAGAATATGACCTGAAGCCTGAAGCTCATCGTGACTTGAGAAGGAGCTCAGCAGATGCTTTTGAGGCAGTGTTTGTCACTTTTTCTTTATTGTTTTGTAGGAAAAAGCGATCTGCAATTTCCTTTGAAGATAATGTACAGTGTATTGTTATGCCTTTCTTGGAAAAATGTAATCTTTGTGTGGAAATCGTGCTATAATGGTGTCAGTAGAATAGTTTGTTAACTTAAAATGTAGCAAAAACAACTTAAACTGTCTTGCCTTCTACTCACATTTAGCTATTTTCTCTTTTTCAGTGAAAAAGCAAAGAAGTGAGGTATGGTGGTACTAAGTTGCCTGCTCTAGATCATGTAGATGAGGCACTTGGGGCATGATTTAACAAGCATGACGGTGGTGGGTTTATGGTTGCACTTGATGATCGTGAAGGTCCTTTCCAACCACAATGATTCTGTGATTCTATGTAGCAAATCTGTGACATAGTGGGTCTTTGAAACTACCTTGCTGTACTAACCATTGGCACAATCTTTCCTTCTATACAGCAGTCTTTTCTATAACAATGCTGTTTTTTATCAATTTCTTAGACTTTAGCCAGAGTTTGGCTGTATGAGTTTTAAGTATCGTATCCAGAATTGTTAATGAGATCCTTTGTGATCTTAATTGAGACAAGGTGCTGAAATTGAAGTTCTTCCTCAGAGAGACTGACAGTAAAGAGAAGGCCAGAAATGCCACACTTTGCCTTCTGTTGAGTGCATAGAGGCTTCACTTGCAAAATTTCTGAGCTTTCTTTTCTGAAATATCACAGTGGTTTTGGAGACATGCGCAAAGACTGAAATAAGTCTCTTTTGTAGAGGGAGAGTGGGTAAGGTGAGGTAACCAGGCATGCAGAAATCCCTCTGACCCATTTCCTCAAGGGTAGTATGTCCTATTGGATAGGTCTTTGGCCAAGAGCTCTGAAGATCAGGGCACTCTCTGAACTTGTTCTGCTAGGTGGCTAGATAGCTGTGGACAAGTCATTTTGTTTTTCTTTGCATTAGTTTTCCTATCTGCATGTTACACCTGGTTTGTAAAGCATTTTCATCTCCACTAAAGAAGAAGCTTGCTAGTAACTTATGACACTGATGCTGTCATATTGCAAACTCTGGTGAGAGGGAGAGGCTGAGAAACCCTTTCAGTGGCAGGAAGACGAGTGAGAGCAGTTGTGTCACTTTGTGTCACTTTCTGGAGGGAGCTTTGCGCACCAGGAGGATTGCTTCACCAGGTCTGGTTCTGATCCATGTACCTACAGTGGGTAGAGACTAGGGTGTGATCCTGATGAAAATTTACAATTACAGGAAACAGTAACAACTCAGCTATAATTTCTGGAAAAAAAAAAAAAAAACTCTCTTAATATAATGGCCCTTGCTTAATGAATTTGCTCTCTGACCAATATAACACCCAATGTATAGAGCATCTCCCCCCTCTTCACCCCACACCAAGGTCTCATCATTCTTTTTTTTTAATCTTGGCACATCCCTCTGTGCCTAAAGACATTTGACACCTTGCGACCTTTTGTTACTTTTCTAAACTGCCATGGTTTCCCAGCGACTGGTCCACCGTGGCTAGAAGAAATGAAGTCCTTTCTTTTCTGATTCCCATCACCAGCAGAATCTTTTCTCCATGCTGCTGTGAGTAGGTGAGTAGGTGGAAGGTGATAACATGGAAACACAGAGGTCCCTTTGCACTAGACCTGTAGAGGTTGTGGGACAGCTCTCTGCATCCAAATGATGGACACATGAGTGCAGTTTCTGGTCCCTTGCAGGAACATGGACATTGCTTCCAACTTTGCCTGTTCTTAGTTAGTGTAACCTCCCTCATATTCAGAGTCAGGGACTGGAGGAGCTCAGGGACATAAAGTTATTAGTTTGGAGAACTACTGCTTTTTGCATGTTGTATTTGCTTGCCTAAGTCACACGTCTTCGCTCCCACTCCTCATCCCCATTTTGCCCTGAGACAAGGGCACAGCCATTCCGCATGTCTGTTCTAAAACTATCTTAGTCTCATTTGCCATACATAACAGTTTTTGTGTGTGTGTGGCTGTTATACTGGCAAATAGGGTATTTGCTGTAAGTGAAGCTTGTGAATTTCTGTCTGTGATTTCTCTATGTGCAGATTATAAGGCTTAAAAAAAAAAGTATCTGGAAAAAGCTATGTGGATTGGGTATTACTGAACATTAAAAACACCTTTGGAATTTTGAAATAAACCTTGTCTATAAATGGTCGAGCCCAGTGTCATCAACCTGCTGTTTGATTTGCAGGGTGTTCACCTTGCTGCATCCTCACACAGAGCTGTAATATTTGTGTGAGAAAAATAAATTTTGTTCATATTGTATATATTGTAGCTTTATCTTCTGATTCTTACTTCAGTCTTTTTTTATAAATAACTTTTTAGAAAGCAGGTATATACACGGTATATTTTAGGATGAGATGGGCATATAAATGGAAAGATTTTGCTAAGTAAATATTTCAGTATATGGGCTCATGTAGAAATGCATCTGCTTATTTCACCTGCTCCTGATGTGTGTTTGATCCTCTCCTTTTCAGCTAGCTTTTTCACTATTTCTCCCCTGTTAGTTCTTTAAAAATCATGCAGTAGTAAAAGCATCCTAGAATCCATGCTACATGATTAAAAGAATGATTCGCAACATTTCAGTCAGAAAATTTAGATTGCTGACAGTACTCTAGCCAGGAAGAACCCAGCTTGACTCTAAAATCCTGGACAAAAACATCTTTCTTGACCTGTCAGCAGGGCATGTTTTTTATATCAGACCCTTGCTGAGATATGTTGAATATGCAACATGATGAATATTTTTTTTTTAGAATGACTTTTAGCATTGAACACTTAAATAAAGGTGTAGAAAGTTATCCCATACTTTATAAATTGTTAACTCTATCCTTGCTTATGCTTTATGCGTAGCCCATAGCCAGAGCACATTAACGTGTAATCTGTTGGCTCTCATACACCAAGCAAGGTTGGACATCCTGAGACTTTGAAAGGTAGATGCAAAGCAAGAGGTCGTACTTCACCCTATCACTTGGATCATTCTCACAGCTGAAAGCTGCTGTGTTGATCAAAAATGCTTCTTTAAAAATCAGATCCAAAACCAAGGTCTTGAATACTTACGGTCAATAAAGATGCAGTGGCATTTTTGCCAAACATAGAAAATGTTATTTCATGGTTATCCAGCTTCCATGTTTCAGTCATTACCTTCCATCTGAATTTGTGCAGCTGAAACATAAAGCATTCTTTGGCTCTCTTCTACACCGTTGAATAATATTGCAGTGCTTTGTGAAGAAATATGTTGTGTGTTAGCCAAGGGATTTCAGTGATGAGTGAAGGTCTTTGTGAACACATGTGGTATAAGGAATGCTTTGGATGTTTGGAGGCAAAACATGTTTAGAGCTAAGGTATAATTATTAATAAACAGAAGTGTTGTAGTGAGCAAATCTTGGAAAAAAAGAAAAGATACTTGCTCACTTTATATGTGAATCCCTCATGCTCTACTGCGTAATGAACAGTGATATGCAGTAAATTCATAGCATAACTGCATTACCTTGTTAGGATTATGATTAGTGTGGCTTTAGAAAATTAGCCCATTAAAAGTGATTATACACTGCTTTATTTGTTTCATATTTAGTTCTTTCTCTTCAAAGCAAACTCCTCTAATTTGATTTTATGTCTCACTGAGTGGAATTTTATTCAACTCCACATTGCGGAATGGATAACAGTAAGAAAATTCACATCTTATATCAGTTGTCTCAGATGTCAGTCATCTCAGAAGACAGGTCATAAACGTGAAAGAGACATGTGGAACCAAGGTTGTTGATGGAGGGAGGAGGGAGGCAAAGGAGGGAGAAAGGAGAGAGGTGTATGTTTTGTGGTGACAACTACAAAATCCCACCACTTGTGTCGTCTCATTTAACCCTTGCACGCAGTAATGAAAGTATTGTTCTTTTATATACACGAGTGTTTATTCAGTATTTTTTAACTAAATAAGAATATTTCTTTACTTCACAAGTTGTTCTTGTGAACAACTGGAGGCCAGCACTGAGGAGCTAGGATGTACTCTTTCAAGGCTGCTCACATCTTGATCTCATAGTTTCAGAGTGCAGGGCGAAAGGCCTGATTAGCTCATACATCTGACTCAGAGTCTTTGGGCCAGATAACACCTACGTGTCCTTGTTCTGAGGCAAGATTTTTAGCAAGGTTTTAATTGCCCCCAAGAACTGAAGGTCCCTCTGTGACATAGAGAAGGAGAGACAGAGGGGACCACTACTGTTGCTGGCATAAATCAGCAGAGTTTAATTTCAGGTATTGCAAGATACAGGAGAAAAAGAGTGAAGGAAACTTTCTCTGTGACCTTGGGCAAGTTGCTTCGCTTTTGCCTCTACTCAGGAAAAGAGGGAACTAAAACATTTCCAGACTTCTTTGGTGTGTGAATAAGCATATTAATAGTAGAGACATGATTCAGTGCAGTAGTAACTAGCTAGTAGAAGCTAACTAAAGAGTTAAAATAGGCAGATACTTTATTTTGATTTTGTTAACTTGATAGTAGATGTGTTCTATTCAGTTTGAGATGCCTGTTGCTGTAGTGTCTGAATAGATACATAACCATCTATATTTCTCAGAGCTGGTACTATAATTCCAAATAGAAATGTGCTGTAGAACACTGTGGTGCCAGGTGGGTTTATAAGTGTATACTGAAATCAAGTTTTCTACTGAGCTTTAGGATTTATTTCCGTATATTTATTATATAAAAATTGTCTGTCCATTTTCCATATAAAATACTGTTTTTTCAATCATGTATCGTTTTTCTCTGCACTTTCTCTGCATTTTTCTGTTCATGAGAGCCCAGCCCTCTTGAAAATCTCTTCTTTCCCCAGCTTGGCAGTTTCATGAAGCATGTTCCTGCTGGCTGCTTCATTACTATCACTGCTCGGTGTAGCTTCCACTGTACAGCACGAAATACAGAAAAGTCTGGTCAAGTGCTAAGTAAGAGGCTCTATTTGATAGACAGCCTGCTAGGGAAAGTCTACTTGAATATTTCTGGGAGATATGCTCCTATTATCTGCCTTTATTTAGTATTCTTAAGGTCTACTTCAGTTTTATTTTATGTATTATCTATACAACCTCAGCATGGTTGATATTTAATTTAATCTGTCAAAGCTGACATTCATATTCCAGGTGCCAAGTATAGCTTCTACTTATACGTTACATGTGGGGTAGATATTCTGAGTTGCGGATTTTTTTTGACAGAATTACAAATTTCCATAAAAATAACTGCAATTCACTTCAGGAAACAAATGGCTATAGAATCCTTAACAGTCCTTTTTGACCTGCCTGTTATTGTTTCTCTGTCGTCTTGCCTGTAGAGAGATTTTAGTAGAGGTAGTCTGGGAGACTGCTTTATATGCACCGAAATTTACAGGTGAGCTGTAAAATCCGCTACCAAAATACGATCCTTTCTGTACTGCTTCTTTATTATTTATATATAAAATTGGCCTTTTGAAGTGATTTTGCCATGCAAAAATAAAAAAAAAAAAAGGGTTTTCTTTTTGGCCTTTTATACATTAGTAGGACTGGCTTTTTTCTACCTCTACTTCCTGGACCTCCTCTGGAAGCCCTGGATTTGTGTCCTATCTTGAGGATGAAGCCAGCAATTTTTTCAGCCCTCAGCTAAAGGGGTGAGTGAAGGGGTGAGCTTTTAGGCCTTTACTATGCTTAACACTACCATTCCTGCTGGCAAAAAGAAAGTCTTTTTTCTGGTTCAGCTTATACCAATTCCTGAATGAAATAAACTTTGTTGGCAGAAGACTTTATTGCCAGTATCATTACATCCAATTGCCTTTCCTGGCCAAATTTCTGGCTTAGCCATGGCAGCACGAAGAAATCACACCTCTCTGTATTTTAAGGAGGAGGAAAGAGAAAACAGTACCTGACTGAGTGTAATTTTTGAGTTTATGACTTTAGTTCTCGGCTGGTGGACAAAATACAGAATTGAGAAATACAGTGGGGACTCAGACCCAACATTTACTTTTTGGTTTTCAGACGGGTATGAATCCTAAAGAAGAATTTTACTTCCCCAGTGGCAGACAGAGATATACTCTGGTGTATCAAAGGCACACTGTAAGAATTGCCTTGATTCAGAATTGGACTCTGAAAAGAATCAGTGCTCTTCCTTAAAATGAAAGAATAACATGTTCTTATGAACTCTGTCTGTAACCCAGTTCTAACCAGTGACTGACAACAAATACCTAATTACCAGTAAAATATTTTGATATGCAGCAGTCTACTCAGCTAGTGCATCAGATTAATTTCAGCTCACTGCCTTGGCCCTGATGTGAGCTGGGGTCTCCAGTGCAGTATGAAGTGACGTGTGGAGGTACTTCATGTATTGAGTCATCCTTCAGGAATGGTTTTTTCGGGTTCTTTCCTTCTTGTGACATCCTTTTATTTATCTTTTCCTTGTGCTTGGAGCATTCATTGCTGAACTAGAACTTTGTTTGGGGATTTTAACTTCACTTATAACTGAAAATTTTGTGCATTCTAGACTTGGTGTTATCTTGAATGATTAGAGGGTTTTTCTGTGATTCTTTGCCTGGTATGATGATTTCTCAGTACTGTTAGCATTTGTCTGGTCCCTTTCATTTTGACATTGATACTCTTGTTTCTTTCTTTTATTTTTTTTTCCTCTTTCTCATTTGCCCTAGATGCTGATCATGTATCTGGTAGGCTTATGTGAGTGGAGTGAAACCATTCACATACAACAAAATTTAGGATCATGGTGTTAGTTTGCAGTACAATTTATCTATGTTTCTATGCAATCCTGTTAGGATATGATAAGTAATTGCATTTCACAATCAGGAAGGGTTAGGGTCTCCTGTGTGAAGATCTGTGGAAGGTCTGTGTTATCTACCTGAAAGCTTTGTGTAAGCCTTAAAAATTAAATAGCAATTTGAAGATTACTCAGTTCTTGTGCTACCACTCTGCAGAAGGGAGATAGTTTCTATTTCTGCATATTTTGAATATACTTCATGGCTCATTAGTTTATTTTAGCCCTTCTAATCTCAGTCCATCTAGAATTAGAAAATGTTCTATGCTATAGAAACTTACAGCATGAAAAACTGCTTTTAAAAACATACTGACATTTACATTCTTTCCCTTCTCCCACATATGTTGCATCCCAAGTGGAAGAGAATAAAGTCTTCCGAGGAAAATAGCCCGCCTTCTTCTCCCCCCCACTCCAGCTTTCTTTTAGTTTAGGGTCTGTCTGTTTAAATAGCTCTTGAAAACTGGCAGGAGAGGTTATGATCAGTGTAATGGCATCAGCTGAAGATAATCAGATGCTCTTCACAATAAGAAGATTGTTTTCCAATAAAAATAATACTGCAAATACATCTGGAATGGAAGGCAAAGGAGATTACTTAACACTCAAACAAAACATTTGTAATGAAAAATTTTCTTGATGGAAGAATCTTCTTGCCCTCATAAAAAAAAAAAAGCAGATTTCCCATGGTAAATGGGTTTAGACACAACAAGATACGAATTTATTTAAGAAATTTGAAAAAAAATGCATCAAAAGAGAGATCTCTGTGGATGTGTATCATTTTTAGGTACTCAGATGGTGTTTTACACAAAAGTGTTTTGGATGCCATTTGCAAACATGACAAAGTTGCAATGGGAATAAAGATCTCTTTGGGATTATTGATGGGAAACATACATGAATGGATAATCTGGCTTTAAAGTTTCTGGGAGAACGGATGCATTTAGTTGAATTGGAACTTGAAAGAGAACCCTATGGGTCATCAGATGCCATCCCTCCACATCATGCAAGATTGATGTAATTACACAAAGCTCATCTTATAGACATGAATGCCAAGTATAGATTTGTTTCCTGCATTTTAATTCATCTCCTCCCATTGCGTGCATTTTAGCATGTGTGGGAGAGATTGTTGGCTGCAGGTGCCCTACAGTACATGGTTATGATTTTTTTTTCCTACACTTATAACCTGTTGCTGTAGTCTAGCTCTAGTGTTTCTGAAAATCAGAGTTCAGAGGTACTGGCTTACTTGACACACTGATCTTGGGAGCTTCGGAGACTCAATTTCATTTCTGTACATCTTCCGGTTTTAGTGAACTTTGGCAATTCGTGTAGGAACTGTTTGTGTCCAGCACTTTTGAATAATGGGAAGAGGGCCACTGCCCTGTCCATAAGCAGTATTGCAGCATAAGAGAGTTAAAGATTGAACGGCATGCAGATGTGGAAAGCAGGAGGCCATATCAGTATCCAGGTATCACTATTGTTTGTAATCTGCATCAGAAAAGCAAAAATTTGTAGCGAGTATCAAAGTGTTTGCTTCAAATTCCTCGCATCTAGATTGAACACAGAAATCCTGAGCGTGGACACACTGTGGACTGTGTTATTAAATTCAAAATATTCTGTAAAATAACCAAGTCCTAAAATGCTTACTCAGACAGAATTGTCATTAGCTTCAATTGTAGTTTGTTAGAATAAAGCTTGAGTAAAAATTCAGGAATTGTTCCAGTAAATAACAAGTACACTGAAAACAAACTTGTTTACTCCTCGCTGTTGTATTCAGCATGTATCCAGGAAGGAAATAAATCTGCTGTGCACCCCAGGGTAAAGTATATTAATCAACCAGTTATCTTGTTAAGGGAAAGTAAATGGCTTGCTGTGCTGACTGAATACATTGCTATGCACAAAGTTTGCAGCCCTGTTAGCAATCCAGTATTGACTGTCAGCCGTCCAGAAGCTGTTAGAGAAGTTAAAAGACTGTAGGAGTGCAGGAGCAGTGTAGCAATACGCTTGGAAGCCTGTATCACACCGTGTGCCTCAGAACTGGCTGCAGCTCCGTATTATTCCAGTGCAGCCTTTGGCAGGCACCCCTGCCGAGGCAACGCGCTCTGCTCCTCCCTCAGCAGCAGGCTATAGGCAATCTACAGCATGCCTCTCAGGGACGGTTTATTATTTTGTGCTTTATTTACAGAAAAAGACATTTTGTGGGGGATAGGCTACGTTTTGTTTATTTATTTCAAGTCTCTTATTTTCATACTTGGAAGAACGTGGATGGTGCTGTTGCTGGGAAAACACATGCAGAAAGACGCAGCAATGCTTACGCTGCTTTGACACAAGCAGTTGTTGTCGTATTTAAAAAAAGCCCTTAAAGCGTGGACAGATGATGAAACAGAGTCTGTGCTTGTTCAGCTAAGACAGCTGAACACCAGGCACCGGCTTCGTGGGAGCCACGAGCCCACGCAGGGCGACTGCCCAGCAGCATGCATCGCCTCGGAGCACGGGCGGAGGAGCTGGACCCCTCCTGTGCCTGGCTTTGCTTGGGTAGCTGTGATATTTCACAGGAGACAACACATCTAGGCACATAAAGTTGTCTTTGTGTGAATATCAGGATTCCCTCTACCATTTCTTTAGACCTGTTTCTCTGGCTTGTAAGAAACGGGCCATGGGAGCTGACAAAGATTTCTGAGAGGTGAACCAGAGCTTAGCTCTAATTACAATCATAGGGAGGCTGTAGTATAAAACATTCATGGTTTCACCGTGTGTGGTGCTCAGAGGTACCGTTGCCTCTGAATAGGCTCCGGGGTGCAACAGGAGACCACTCTGTCACCCCTGCGGTGCTCGGCGTGTGCGGGGAGACTCTGCTCCCTGTCAGTGTCAGTGTAGGCTTTGCTGCCTTGTCAGACAGGCATTTGTAGGTTTAAGGATGGCTTGACTTTGAGACAGCTGTTCAAAGGTAGCAATTCTAGAGCACCAAAAGGCTTGAAATTAAGCACTCCATATTTCAGGGAAGTTTAAGGATCCGTGTCAAGCAGGTGATTAAAGAAATCTAGGTGCCTAGTGTTCAGATAGGCATTTCTGGAAGCTGCTGTGCAGTTTCCCCTGGCACCGTTTAAGGTCATCCGTGAGAGGAGAGGCAGAACTGAGAGCAGAGGCCAGGTCCTTCGGGAAACCCTGTCCCCGGCCTCCATCTACAGCACCAAATAATCATTAACAGGGGAGCTGTGGTACTTCTCATTGGGTTCATCTGATGTTTTTAAAGTTTAAATAGGTATTAGGTACTTAAAAGACATATTGTTTCACTAAATACAGAGTTTCTTAAGTCACATGGTATACAGTTGAGGAACAGACTTTTTTGGCTTGAAACCCTGTATGTGATAGTTATGAGCTCAGTAATAGCTGAGCTAAGGTGAGCAGGTTTGCCTTCTTATACTTAGATTCCTTGTTGATAAGATTTGTGTCAACCTCTGATTCTTACCCAGGACACTTTTTAACAAGTTTTCACAAGAAGATGAAACAGAGGGTCAGTTAGTGCTCTCCCCAGCCCATCCTGTCAAGCTGCAGGTGTGGAAGCAGCTGGAATGTTTCTGTGAATCTGTGCCTTGCCACCAGTAATGCTCAGCTACAGGGAATAACTCACCACGTCACTTGTGTTTATGGGTGTATGTATGTGTGTGTGTGTTCTTGTGGGCATGTACAAAAGATCAGAGAATAATTAATTTGTCTTCTTCTACAATATAAAAGATAAACACTGAGATGAAAAGAGCTACTCTGTTTAACTGCTCTATATGCTCTTGTGTATATCCATAGTAAAATGGGAACTGCTGCTGTTATTTTAGCAAGAGGCATCCATGCCGTTTTCTCCTTCTAATAGCTTGTTATCCTGTGTGTCAGAGTTCAGAGGTCTTGAAGGGAGAGGAGGATAAATAACCTGCTTAATCTTCCTTTGGAAAAGAAACTGTTTTCCCACAGACTTCCTAAGAAAAATGCCATAGGGCCTAGTGATAATAACAATAAGTTGCAATTGCACTTTAGCTGGAAATGTTTGTACTTTGTTGTTCCTGGAAGATGGTAATAATGTAGCATTCAACTCATATCATTACAAGTAAGAGTCAGGGGTGAAGACCTTAAAAGATGCTCCAAGGTATTTTTTCTCCCTCATTAAGTTGTTTTGAAAATGCCACTCAATTTTCTGCAGTCTACTTTCTGCCAAAGGAAATAAATTTGCTCTTGAGAGCATTATTATCAACCGGAGGGGTAAGTTATCTCAGACAAGTTCATTTAGCTCTATCTAGAGTGGTGCAAATTTCACCAAACACAGGGAAATTATCCCAGCCTTTCTTTCAGGTTGGTGGCAGCATTTTAACAAGAAAACCCCCAGTGTCTCATATAATATTAGTATTGCTACAGTGAAAAAGGACTTCGATGTCCTCTTTGAAACTGGAATTCATTTACCCCGTAAAAGCCTCACACCGGACAGTTAAAAGAGTGTCTAGGTGATTATGAAAATACAGGCTCTTCCAGGGAACTGCTACTTGCAAAGGTGTTTGCTAACTGATAGGAAATAGATAAGAAATGGCAAGAGTTATAGAAAAGTGCTTGTTGAGAAAGTTCATATCGCACATTTCTCAAAACGCTGGAGGCAACTTTCTTCTGTTGTTACAAAATTTGTGAAGGTTAGTGTATGCTAATCTTCTCTGTGCCTCATAAAACTCTTAATCATAGATATCCTGAGCCAACAGCCACTGTATTAGATACTGATACACACAAAAAAGATACTGATACACACAAAAAAGCATGCTGCTTATGAAGGTAAGATGGCTATGACTAAGTGTGTATATATATATATATGTATAAAAGTGTGTATATGTATATATAAAAGTGTATATATATGTATATATATTTGTATATGTAGTTAAGCCAGATTCCAGCTTTCTGTTTAACACTTCAGAAGGGGGATCACAACCCCTCAAGGATGTTCTACTGCTTCATGGCATCATAAACAAAATGGCTCTGGAGTTCAGCATAGCTCTGACATTTTGGTTATAATGCCAATAAACAAGAAACCCCCCGTGGCATGTTGACTGACTTGTTTTCCTCAGCAAAGCTGTAAAGAACTGTAGTGTACTTACAGAGTTACTGTGTTGCTTTCTCCCCCTTACTAATTAAATAAGGATTTTTAGCTTGAATAAATGTTTTGGGGGTTGCTATCATACACAACGTTACACACTTTTGCTCTACATCTTAATCATGCTTTTTCTGTAGCTGAAGGCAGTAAAGCTTCAGTTACTGGAGGAAAGAGCTAACACAAAGAAAATTTACTCTTAACTGAAAGCTGAAAGGGCTTGGGATTTTGTGTGGTGGTTTTTATTTTTTTGGGCTTGTATGAGATTTGAGCCTTGGGTGCATAATAGGATTTTGCAGGTCTAGCTTAGATGGCCATTGGCATGCAGCTATGCCAGGTAAATCTGTTGAATTAGCCACTCAGCTTGTAAAAATAAGAAGCTGGGGCTTCATGGCCTATTTCTGCTGTAAATACTCCTTCATTAAGTGCAGTCATCCATCGTCTCTGGCTTAGGGTGATGCCTTGGGCATTGCTAACAAGTAGGGTCATTTCAGGAGTTTCCTGATGTCTTGGAAAGGGAGAAGATGGCAGGAAATGGAGGATCGTTCTTTTCAGGCTTTATACCTGGTGTGCTGGGCTATCCCAGCATTACAGACTGCCTCTCCTCCTTGTGAAGGCAGTGAAATGGCTCGGTGTGACTTTGGGTCTGTGTGTCAGGGAAGAATGAGCAAACTGGTCTGCACTGGTCAGCAGCAGTGGCTTATTTCGAAGTAGGGTTGTGCTTGCAAAAGTGATTCTTCTTGTTGCAGCCTGAGCAAATTGGTGACCATGGAGTCCTGAAGAATCAATGTGTTGAAATCTGCCAAACACCAGCCAGTCTGCTACAGAAGAAAGTGTTTTTTCTCAGTTTGCTGCATAGCAAGCAGACCTGGATTCTGACAGAGACAGCAGCTAGTTAAATTTAGGGGGGAATGACAAAAAAACAAACAAACAAACTAAGAAAAAAACCCCAAACCCACAGAATTAATGGAAGAGAGACTTAGAGACACAGAAACATACTGTCATGGCCTAGCCTACAGGCAGATCTGTGGACTCCTCAGAGCTCCCATGGAAAACAAATCTAAGACAGGCAGGGCTGTTCTAAAAATAATGTGGAGTTTTATTTACACAGCATATACAACAGGTATTTGCAGAGGTGCTGAATTTCTCTTTGCAATGCCTGAGATTTGACTGTAACCCTCAATCTGAGCATCCCAGTGTGCACTGCATACACAAAATGAATGTACCCTCCTCTCAGCACTTTAGCTTAGTTTGTATCATAAACCAATCTAGCTTGTTGAAATTATGGGCTCAGCCCTACGCTAGTACACATGCTGAGTTCAATGGGAATTTTATCATAGGAAGGATCACATAAAAAGTTTTAGTATTGGCCCAGACTTAGTCTGGGGAAATGCACATCCCTCTTACCAAGGAAAGCTTAAAATTGATGAATCTGGAGTTACAGAGAGATCTAATGAGTCTGCTTTCATGTCCTCAAGAAGACGGGTAATACATTTAGTGTGTTTGCAACTTGAAAAGATTCACCTCAAGAATCTGTAATTCTGGCAATGTCTAGGTTGTGATCACAGTGTGGCATGAGGTTGGGGATGTGTGTGAAGGGAGGCAGTGTGGGGCATGCCAAAAAACCCCGTCTTAAGCACCCTGTGATAATTTGACTTACTCCTGTGCAATGGGTGTAGGATTCACATAGCATGTACTCCAAAACTATTCACATAGCCACCAAGACAAATGGAGTCTGGTTCTGGACTCCTCCTGTACAAGCTGGAGTCTACCAGCTTCTGCTTTGGACAAAACACTGTTCACTAATTTCCAGTAAACACCGCGGAAGAAGCTTTGCCATCTTGTTTAGTAATTACTGCTACCTCACTGATCTTTGCTAACTTATGACGTGGATACATTCTTTCCATCCATCCCCACCTGATTCTCTCAGACATTTTAAGGAATGCACATGCATTTTATTTGTTTCCAAAAGGCAACATAGATCCATTTTTCTAGTTTACATACTACTGCTGAAAGCAGTGCTTCTTTGAATACATTTCACGTGCTAGACCACACTGCAGGGCCTTGCGTATATCCTGAGCTCCAGGTGGTAGCTGGGTATGTATGGGAGATCTGCATATAATACATATTGCACAGCTTGTATGTCCTTCCAGCATAGCCGAAGCACTGCAGAAGCCAAAATGTGTTCTCCTTTATTTCTTATGGTTTTTTTTTCCTCCAGACATTCCTGATTTTACGATTTTGTATATGTGGAGATAAAAATACCTAGCTTAAGCAATGCCTTTTTGCTGATTGTATCATGTGCACCTTAGATTTACTCTTGCAGGCGCAGTTTTAAATTTAATTTAAAAGTAAATACAATAATATGTGATACACAAGTCATTTTTTTATTGCATCCTGGGGTAAAAATTCAGAGACTATAGAAGATGCCAACCTGTGATTACAAACTTCTGCTGATGAGGACAGAATTAAATATCCTGGATTTTCTTTCAATGTTTTGCTGACATATGGTGCTTCTAATGCAGTGACATATTAATTGACTAGATTTAAAAGAGATGGACAGTGCTTAGCAGGGAAGGACAGGATACGCATTATAAGACAGCTGGTTCTGCCTCTGCTGGATTATGGAGACAATATATGTTGGACAGCTAACGAGTCTCTGTTGCATAAGATAGATACTCCTTATAATAGAATTGCCTGCTAGTCTCTAAATGGGGTTATTATACACACCATTGCACAGTGTCTGAAGAGCTTGGTTGGCCCCTGTAGAGGGCTAGGAGAGAAATAAATTGGAAAACAATTGCACATAAGACCTTCAATCCATCAACTGCTCCATATTTATCCAAATTACCAGTGCACTCTTCCAAAATACAAATCTGCTATACATTCAGGGGTAGAATGTTAATACTGACCGGACACATTTTGACAAGGCAGATTTTTCATGTGATGTTGCTTTTAACTCACGGCAAAATCTTCACCCACAGGAATAAAAGGTAGTAGCAGAAGCCACTTAGAGCGACATAACAGCTCTCCACTGAGAATGAATTCTCAGTTTAATTTTTGTCACAGTGCAAACTCCTGCCTGAGTCTCAGGAGGTCTCTTGATTACTCTGAACTGTGAAGAAATTCCCTGCATTTATAAGGAGTTAACCCCCAGTAATGTGCAGAACTGAAGGGCAGTGTTTGTAGAAATGATTCATGGTTTGAAGTGCTTCCATTTTTGGGTCCCCAACATGTAACTGTTCAGTGTGCGATTTTTAGAAGGTGCTAATGTTTGGAAATTGTGGATTCTTTTCATTATTACAGATTAAACACCCAGGCTTTTACATGTTCAAAATAACAAGTAATTTTTGGAAATGCTGGCTCAAACCCTGAGCAAAGTCAAGTGCAGCATTTTATGGCCCCTCTTATGGCTCCTTTTCGCGCAGCAACAGGGAGTTCTTTGGTAAGAGATTCAGACAGAGCTTCCAAGAAAGTAAGCGAAAAACTGTTTTGTCAAAGCTCGTGTAAATACCCATATATCCTACCACTTACTTGTCATTTTTGTCCTCTTCAGTTAAACATTCTTAGATCTTTTGTCTGCAGGTGCCACTTCTAGTCAACTCCTATTTGCTTCCAGCTGTCCGAATACCTTTCTAAATAATGTTAAATAATGACGATCTTAGGCTGGCAGGGTAGATGATAAAAATATTGAAATGTGCAAAGCTGCAAGGATGGCTTTGTTCAGTGCTTTACTCCTCAGATGGGAAAAAAAGGACATCCTCAAAACAGAGTTGAAAGCAGTCTCTCAATACAGAAACTTGCAAGTTGGTCCACAGTTTTCCATTCAGGAATTGCTATACCCAATCCCATGAGAATTGAGCTTTAATTTCAAGAAAGAGCAGACACACACCAAAGAGAAATTATTTGCTGGTAGTGATGCTGGTCATAGTTGTTATTATTTGTCCATCTCTCCCCTGTCCCAGAGCCCCTCAGTTAAGGTGAAGGATTTATATATATGCATGCATGTGTATATAGACACTTATATACACTTGATGTATGGATGTGTGTATGCTGTGTGTATACAAACAGAGTCCAGGTGCTTTGCTGGACTCTGTTTGGAAGAAGGAGTGATCTCTTTGCTGAGATTTCTACAGTCTGGTCAGTCTCTGTTGGATGGAAGTGTGATCCTTAATACAAGACAATGAGGCTCGTGAGAAGAAAGATTACAATAAACACAGTTACTAGTAATTAATTTCCCACCCTGGATACTTTCCCATTAACTGTTTTATGTTCTCTGCAGTAAAGCGTGCTCACTGATGGCAGAGTTTAAGAGGATTTTATTCGTCACTCAAACTAGCTGGATGTTTCTCTTAATGAGCTCTCCCACTGCTCTCACAACAACTTTAAATACCTTATGGCTAGCGAGGAAAGACTGACACACAGGCAGATTTGTTTCTGCAAATACTTTCCTGGTTTAGTTGCATTTTTCAGCAGTTGATTTCATCACAGGTTGTGCTGCTGCTGTAGCAGTTAAAGAGCGTTGATGTGAGCTTTTCCTTCCTTCTTTTTTTTTAGGAAAAGGAAAAGCTTTATGTGGAATTGAAGCACGTCTTGGCCCGACAGCCTGGGCCTGAAGCAGCAGAGCAATTGCAGCTCTACCGGCACACCCTCCGGGAGAAGACAAAGCAGCTGAAAGTAAGAGATGCTCCCTGTCCCTGGCCAGGAGTCTTCCGGGCTCACACAGTTACATCCTGGGTGATCCTGGAGAGCTCAGCTTTAAGGAGACTTCCAGTGATAAATGACCAAGCCTTAGCATATAATATCTGGAAAATAAGGCCAATACTGCATCCTCCCCTAGGGAGAACCAATGGCGGCGGAATAGCTTTTTGTCACATAATGTTTGTGTGTTTCATTAAAAAAGAGAGGGAAAAAAAGTGTTATTGTGCAGCATATTGCTGTAAACGCTCTTTGTGCATGTATATCCTGGGACGCAATCTATTTTCTGCTGGGCTTGTTCTCCTTCCCTTTTCTTAAATTATTAAGATCTTGTAATAAGCAAATCAAAACCATTTCATTTTCTTTTAACAAGCTAGTGGAAATATATTGAGAAACTGGTCTTAAATTCTTGTTATTTCCCTGCAACACATACACAAATATTAGACTTCCAGCCTATTACAGGGATTACAGGAGTAACCCATCCTAACCCCTTGTCACCAAAGGGCGGATTTCCTGGTTCTGAAGGAACCTTCTGGAAGACTTTGAAAGCGTGATATTAAAAAGTGATTCTGCGATAGATGAGTTGATGCTTTCACGTTCTTGTCTGCATGAAAGATCACTCTCCCCAGGAGTTCATCTGCTTTTACAGCTCCTTTCTCTGTTGAAGTCATCATCTCCTGTTCACTGCATCATAATCATGTCTATCCTAACCACGAGGAAAAAAAATGCAGGAGCAGATGGGCCCTTAGGAAACAAAGAGCCTGTTATGCAAATCTTCTTAGATTTCCACGGAAGAGAAAAGCAATGTAGAAAATGTAAAACAGAAGCCAAAATGTAGCTAAACTGAATGTGATGTGAAGTTTTCCATACGATTCCCATTTGTCCTTAATACAGTAAATTGCTACTGTGTATTTCAGGCACAGTATGTTTTTGTGTACTGCTGTGCATGTCATTCTATGGTGCCAGGTCAAGTTATTTTCCTTCTTAAAGTAGGAGAGCACACTGTGCCTACTGCTATTCACTTCAAAGCTTATTGGTTCACATGGAAGCAGAATTGTATTCATATTTGCGCTGCCTGAAACTATTTTGCCTGTGTAGATTTAATTACTTCAGATCACAAAGTGGATCCCTGTGAATAAAACCCATTAGTAAAGTTCCAGTTTCATACAGGCAGGTCTCATAATGTCTGCATGAAACAAGTATGGAAGGTGGTTTGGAGAGGTGGTACAAAAGCCATCAGCTAGAAACACTAATAATGATCAGAAAGGCAGAGGGTGAAAAGATTTCTCAGTAATAGTTGCTCTGTTCATTGAGAGTCTAGGCACTGGCAGCCTTTTTCCTAGCTGGTAAAAGATAGAAAATACAACTCTAATTTCACTGCAAGCATTTAAGGCATTTTGAAATGTTCAGTTCACATTGTGCTTCATAACTTTCAATTCTGTCTTGTTATGCGGGAGCCTTTCATTTTAAATACCATGGTTTTGCTCAAACTGTGCAAATCTGCCATTACTTTATTTTTGCTGTTATAAATTATTTACATCAGAAATGTAAAATCAAGAAGTTGAAATGCTAGGAAAACATTACTTGTTAAAAAATGAACTTTTCAAAGTTCCCGAATATTATTTTTAAGCCATTAATTTTGTGTTTTCCTCTAGATTTGTGTCCCAGAATATTAAGAGCTAATATATGTAGTAATAATACAATTCCAGTGATGCTTTGGGTATGTTTTACATGTTTTATTGTAGTTAAATGGCACAGTCTTAGTTTTGTAAACTGTCCTTAGGGGGCAGAGGTGGTCAAATGAAACATCATGATGAGATGATGATGATGAGATCTGCTAGGAAATAATGATGCTTTATACGGTTGAGTGCGAAAGGAGTAAGTGCTTGTAAAACTTACCTGTATGTGAAACTAACATCATCTGTTTCAGCTTTTTGTCTATCATTTGTTAGGTTTTGTCTTCAGAATTGAATATGTATGAATCACAGAGCCAAGAATACAAATACGAAATTGAAAGACTTGCCAACGAGCTTTTGAATGTGAAAAAGAAATATCTGGCTCAGAAACGCAAGGAACAACAGGCCAGGTACGGAGCAATAACAATTTTGTCCATCCATCTCTCTATATAAGCCTGTTTTTTTTAGACTCTCTGTTACCCTGCTGATCAGAACATGGCCAAATTTCACTGAAGTGATGTAATTTTACTGACTAATTTTCCCAAATGTTTCTCTTTGTATTATTTCAGTCTTGTTTAGATTTACCTTGGTCCATGGACGCAACAAAACCAATGTTGCTGTGTCTGATGTTGTACAGTCCAGTTAAATTATTCATGTCAATGAGATGGTGCCCAGAGGACACAGAATTGTGTCTGGTCTCTCACATCTAATGAGAAATCCTTGAACATTATAAGGATCTCAATGTGTTATTCAATTTAGTATTAACATGAAATACCTTTTAAGAAGCACCTTACTTGGGAGGATGGCCTTTCTTCAGGTGGCAACTACATTATCCTGATATAAGAATAATGTCTGTTGGGACTGATGAGTTTCCCCTTCTGCGGCTGGATGTCTTTGCCAGTGGTTGCAGAGGAGAAGGACATTTCCCATCCACTTCTTGTTCTCTTCCTACACTCAGGTAAAGGAATGTGGGCAGTGCCTGTAGCCTGGCTTTGTAGGACTTCTTGCTCATTTAAAGTGAGAGTGTAAGAACTTTCTTGTAGAAAGCTCTTTTCTCTCCTCTAACTAGGGGAAGATTGATGGCACTTTCCTGTTATTGTCAGTCCACAACTGAGCATTCAGCTCCTCCTCTCAATTAAAAGTAAATGACTAGGATCTTAGTTACTCAACTTGTGACCTGTTAAAGTGACCTAATTCGAAGAGGTGGGGAGATGAGACTATTCTGATAATGAATTTCATGTCTAGGATACTAAAATTACAAATCACTTTTGAAAATGGAGTTACTTGACTTCTCCTTTTAAAGAAATATTTCTCAGATTTCTGCAGCTGATATGATTTGTTACTGTTTTCATTCTGTGTATATCTTTTGTCTTTCTGTTCCTTTGCTTCTTCATCCTGTCCCTTCCTTGCAGACACCAAAAACCACAGCCCTGTGTTGCTGAATATAGTTAAAATCTGCCTGTATCCATTTCTTTCTTAATCATATTTTAGTGAGCAGTTTTGATAATTGAATTAGCAAAAGAGTCAGTGATAAACAGTGACCTTTGTCCATCTGAAAATTATGTAAGGTTGCCTTAATGTTTGGAATTAGCAACAACTGTGCAGTGCTAATGGCCTTCCTCGAGCTCTAGGATCAATACATGACGCTACCACAATGTCTGGTAATCTGTTTCCAGCAGCTAAGTGTCCTCTTCACAATAGTTTTAATGTTTGCCTTTGGATCCTGGCTTTGTGTTTCTTTCTGTACATCCATTGAGAAGAAACTCACACGTGTTTTGTTGTTACATCTTACTTAAATTAATTCCTGTCATAACTATTGAATAAAACACCTTATTGGGGACTTAGGTGCTTGAAATATATATATTATTTATATATATATACACACACATATATATTTAGTGTGTGATGGTAGTGATTGAGCTTGGGTCTGTTAATCCAAAGTGAGTGGAATTTTCCTGATGTGGATCAATTAGTGCCAGACTGATCACACTGTTTATAGGTTCAGGGTTGGTATCTCTGCTTTTAGTTCAGTTTGAGAGGTTGTTCTGCTGGTAGGCAGCCATGGCTGCAGTCCTGCGAGCATTTTATCTCTGTGACACCTCTGCTCTGGAAATACATCCACATACTGCTGCTGTTGCTGCTTCTGCAGAACTTCAACATCTCCTTCCCCCCACCGCTGGCTCAGAAGCTACCAGCATGTTACCCTCAGCCCTGGCTGACACTTCTGCCCTGTGTGTGGCAGCCCAGAGCCAGCCAGGTGCTGGGCTTGTGCTCTGAGCCACCCTTCGCTGGGGTGTCTTCCAGACAGACCTCCTAGGCCGCATCCTGCTTTAAGGGATATGCACCTCCCAAGGCACAACTCAGCACATCAGTCCCAAATAACTGCAGCTGCTGTAGTCTCTACATTCCTGTTTGTGTCTCTCAGCAGCAGTGGGACAGAAACAACCGTGTTACATGTCTGTCCTTCCGCAAACTGCTTTTGGTGCACGGCGTTTCGTCTGCTTTCTGCAATAGAGGGAGCCACTTCTGCAGCCAGACCCTTCCCCGAGGAGCCTTTTGCCCCTTGACGTGCAGCCATTCCACAGGCTGTGCTGGGAAGGCAAAGCCTGGCACATAGATGCCAGCCAGAGAGCCGGGGCTGTTTAATTCTTATAATCTCAGGTTGTTCTAAATCCCAAGTGACGGGTGAGCACTGACTTGGTCTCTGTCATGTTGGCTAATGTTAACACCATGTCTGAAATAAATGTGGCTGGTTTTGCTGATAAAAAGAGGATCCTGTAAGGACAACAACGTTAGCAGCGTTATTGACTACGCTGGTATGGAAGAGAATTTATACTCTCAGATAACCCCACGCAAAGGTATCATCTAAAGCTTTTATTGATTCACACAAGACAGTTCTGGTTTGTGATTTAAAGACTTGATATTGAACTAATGCAGTTTTCCATGGGACGCTGAAGGAATTTAATAAGAGACAACAGGAATTTAGCTTTGTTCTGGGTCTGAGCTGAAAATCCAATGTTTGAAATTTTGCTTGTGGATTTGGAATTCTCTTTTTCTGCTCTCTGATTCTGAATGTTGACTTTCCTGGATGTTTTGACACTCTTTTCCTCACTCCCCCTATTCTCTCCTTCTGCTTCTTGATCCCTCTCTGCTTCATTATTTTTCCTAGTTGCCTGTAGCACCTACATGTCAGTTTGATCCTGGTAAGGATTGGTAAGAAAATATGAAGCTAGCTTAAATCTGCACCAGAGACCTGGTGCTTCAGCCCAACTCTTGTAAATAACTGTACTGAGTAATGTCAGTGGTAACTAGAAGGTTTTGCACCTGGCTGCTTGCACATTAATTCTGCGTAATGTATCACAGTTCAGCTGCACAAAATTTTCCGTACCCTGTGAGCACCTCTGGGACTGTCTCTGCGGGAGCCCGGTGCCAGAATGAGCAAGGACTCTTGGACCCCCTTACCTCCCCAGAGTTGCAAGTCCAGCAGTGGGATGGTTGGAGCCATCTGAATGTGACATGCCAGTTCTTAGTCCCGTCAGCTGGCACTTCCGTTAGTGCTACATTGGTGTCATTTAAAGCATTTACAAATCATCTTTATGTTTCAGTTCATCTGAGCTGTCTTGCATATCAAGTCATCATGCAGGGTTTTTCCAAGCTTCCTTCTCTCTCCCCTGGTATTATTGAGGGGCCATCTGAAAAACACGAACCCCCCCACTTTGGGGAACTGAGGATGGTAATCAAGACTAGATTTTGCAAAAGCCTAGTTTTTGCAAAACTCATGTTTGTGTCTCAGTCTCAATGCCTGTAAAACAGAAGTAATGGTACCGACCTCCTTTGTAAAGCCTCGAGACCACTCCTGTTACGATAAACTAGTACTTCATAAAGCCCCACTTGGTTAATTATAAATATCTCAAAACCTAGCTCGGAAACCTCCAGGTATATCACAGCCAGTTTGAAACACTGTCCTTTGTATTTGTTCTGCTGTAGTTACCTCAGCAAGCTCATTAGAGAGGAAACGCGACCTCTTGTTTTGTTCTCTTAAGTCCGCCAAATTCAAGCCCTCCCGGGTCCTCAGGCAGAGCAGCTTCCTGGGGCCATCACTGTGCACGCGGCCCCATGTTAGTTTTCTACAAATGTAGCAGGCAGGATAATTATCACTAGAACTTTGTTAAAATGTGAAGACAGAGAGCAGTATTTATTCATTAAAATTCAACAAAGGGAAAGTATCTCCCCATTGCGCCTTTGATGAATGTGGCTGTTTGTTTGAAAACAAACGTATCCTCGCCAGAATGAGATGATGATTAGAAATCTGAAGTCACAGAGCTCATGCACAGACTTCTTCTAATGAGGTGCTCTGACCATTTTGGGGCTAGCACTAAGAGACCTCATTTGTTTCTGATTTTTAATAATTCCAAAAAACATCAGCAGTCTTGTAATTAGATCCAAACAGACACCTAGTCTTGGTGGTTTAGCCTAACAGGCTTTAATCAACAAATTTTTAATGATCTCTACATACATGGTTTCATCAAAGAAAGTTTGGAGGGCACAGATTTCCTTAGTTTCTAAACTGTTGAAATGAAAAAAAAAATTTTTTTTTTCATTTTCTTTGTTTCTGTTTCAAGGGAGAAGGAACGATCCGTGACGGATGTGGAGTCTGAGTTTCCACGGCACAGACCTGATGTTCCTCGCTTCACTGGAGGGGGCTTTGCTCTCAGCAGACCCCTTCCCCATGTCACAGCTTAGGAACGGACTCACCTCATAGCAGACCCTCCCAGTTCCTTGGTAAATTCCCTTTGCATTGCAATGTTTGAGAAATAATAATTTAAAAAGTAACCCAGAATCATCTTTCCCTCTGAAATCACTGTGTTGCCTTCAGAAAAAGGCATTTGATAGTAGAATTAATGTAATTTTGTATGCTGACTGTGGACCAGATTCTACCCTTATGAAGTGAACAGAAGCCTGCACTGGTGGAGCCCATGCTGATATTTCTTCTTCAATTCTCTTTCTCTTTCTGTAGCACCCTAACACCACAAAGTGCCTTAGTATGTAGAGTCATTTTCTCTTTACCTGCCTCTGTTGCAAACACTCTCTCCATTTATCCTCTGACTGGAACCAACTGAAAAGATTGAGAAAACAGAAGAAAAATTAACAAACAGGTGTTCCCAAGCCTAGTGAGCGAAGCCAAAACTGACAACTCTTTACTTCGATGTGCACATGTAACAGCCCTTTGTGCAGGTAGCATATAATTTGGTTTACTCAGTATTTGCCACAGTTGTTAGTAAGATCAAGGAGGTTTGTGGCCACAATGTACGTTACTAAGAGTGTGATCCTGTGTACTCTGATAGTGACATAATTATGTCTGTTCAGCCAGGCAGACTATACACTCTATCTGGAACATGCTGTTCTCCCCTATAAATCCTTCCTCCTGATTGAAACCTGGACTCAAAAACATGGAAAACTTTATTCTTTATTTTCTAGGCACTTGGGCATTTTTGTAACTTTCAGAAATTGTTTTTGTAATACAGCAGGAGCCCTCCAACCTTTCCAGCCAAAAGAGATTTAATTATCATTCATTAACAAGTGAAATAACAAAGTCACTGCATGAGGTGCTGAAGTATAGAAAACTTTCTAGCTGTAAAATAAAATGTTTTGAAACTGATTTGTACATGGAAGCCCTTTCCCAGCCTGGGGGATAAAAAATGCTTGTCCAAAGAGATATGCTGATAAATATTTCACATGCACAAAAAACCCTTTGCAGAGATTTTGATCTTTCCTTTGGTGGAATACATAATTAAATATTAAAGCTACTGTGGGAAACTTTTAATGGAAGTGTTTAATTCAGAGGAATCAAGTTAAATACGTCAGGGATCTACTTTGCTTTTACAGCAGGGACTGGAACACTTAGTCATCAGATTTATTGTATTTTTCTTTTGTTCCCCAAATACCATTATTGCTCTTTCACCGTCAAATGTATTATGCTAAAGGTATCATTTTAGGACTGTCATGCTGTCTGAATCATGTCTTCTGTGAGCATGACATGTCCCTGTGGTTACAGTAATTCAGGCACAGTAAAATCTGAATAACTGACCTGGACACTTGAGTTTGAGGGGATCTCAAATCAATTTGAGCTGAGGTTTTTACAGAAGGTCTCTGTTAAGAGTCTGAAAAGCCAGCATGGAGCTGGACTTTGCCCTGTGTACTGGTCCTGGAAAGTAATTTGGACTGAAATAAATCGGCAAAGGCACGTTTATTAATGCACGTGAATAGGAGAGGCGCCGTTTCACTCGCAAAACACTGTCACTCCGTAGAGAAACAACATATTTATTACACTCTGAACTGTGAAGCGTATTTCCTGACTTCACCCAGAGATAACTCAATTCTATGTATATAGTCTATATCTTTCCTTCTGTTTGATATCAGGATTTAGAAAATGAGGTGTTAAGAGTGATCACGGCCTGGGGAACGAAGCCAAGCAAATGGCATCTGTTCCTCAATTGCTTATATTTTTATGAATGCATTAATAAAACAGCTTCTTACATATTTATATGTACTTAATAGTAGCTTCCGTTGCACAAATCGGACTACTTTTAGTGAGACGCTGCTGCCCTAAATAATTCTTGGCCTGAGCTTTCCTTAACTAAGGACTTGCAAAGATGAATTCATCTCTATCTGAAAAGCGCTTAGTTGTCAGAGAAGAGAAGAAGAGGAGAAGAAGAAGAGGAGAAGAAGAAGAGGAGAAGAAGAAGAGGAGAAGAAGAAGAGGAGAAGAGAAGAGAAGGGAATTGTGGATATTCCAAAGCAAATGGTCCTGCCAGACTGCAGGCCTGGGAAGCGAAGTGCAGGAGCGCTTAGTGTGCTCATCCACACC
>VZSV01000148.1:637908-687717 GCA_013398735.1 Nothocercus julius | reverse complement strand
AAAAGAAAATATAGTCATCAAATTATTGCCAGTAACTTTTAGCAGAACCAGGGATTGAATGATTGCAACCAGCTTAATCTACAGTGCCAGCGACTCAGACCATTTCTGAGTTCATATAGTATAATGGATTAAAGTACCTAATCCCTTCCCCCATCCGCCCTCTAAAAGTCAAGAAACTTGAAAAATCACTGTAGATGTCTGTGAACCCAGCTGATGCTGAGGTGCTTTTAGTGTTCAAGGATTCAGCTCGCCCAGCGGGGAAGGCAGAGCATTAATGAGAGTATCATTTGTTCAGTCAGCTGCATTGGGAGCAGCAGTTCTGAGGAGCTGCTCCAAGTTTTGTTGCAGAATAATGTTAATTGAACTCCAGTTTGTGCAAAATGTAAGCCTGGAAGTAGCAGGCATGTCTTTAATTTCTTGTTCCTGGAAGACATGGGAAAAGATGGAAACAAAGAGCGATGATCCATGGCACTTGGGTCAGAAGCAGTCTTCCTTCATTTTAACGGGTTTGGATTGCAGCTGTAGGAGATTGCATAGTAAATCTGCTGGATTCGCTTTTAGGGAGCAAGGTATATAATACTGTTTATTTTCTAAGTTCTTGGAACATGTAGGCAATGTTTTAAGTACATTCCCATGTAACTTAAGCTGTGATCATGTCTGGTAGCCCTATATTCATCGTATGTGTGAGCAGGACCCAAACAAGACACTGTGAAGTGAGCTATCAAGTTTTAAGTGCAGAGTCTGACCTTTCTGTGATTGCCTGTTAGCTAGTGCACTCAGCACAAGAATCCAGTCCTTAATTTACACCTGGCTTTATGAATTCAAAGCAGTAGTAGCACATACTGCATAACTGATAACACACTCCACAGGTGTAAATCCAGGAACCCTTTAAATCAACAGCAGTGAAAAAGCAGGTTACAACTCAAGCTTCACAATGTTAAGAGCTACAAATGCACCAGGACAGGATTTGGAAGAGAAGGAAAGGGGGAAGTCCTTGCTACTCACAAACATGAGATTTTACAGAAGATCTCCCACAGGTGCACTGAGCAGCACGTACTGGGGGCCTAACAAGCCTTGATGACCCTCATTGGCCTCACCTGGGGCCTTCCCATCCTATTTAAGCGCAGCCTGGGCCCCAAGCTGGTTTCCCAGGAGCCTTCTGGTGTGGCTGGTCTCCAGTTCTGCTGCTGCGGCTGTGTGGGTGCTGCTGCTCCCAGCCCTGTGCAGGTTCCTGATGATCTAGATTTTTGGTTGAGCATGGCTGCCATCTCCAGTCTGTTCTCTTTGCCTTGCCTGGGTGCCCTGCTGGCCCTGGGATCCCTCCTGGTCTGCAGTGAGCTGTACCCTGATGGCAGGGTGGAAAAAACAGCTGCAGTGCTACCTGCTGAAAAGCCTAGAGGATGGGAAAGGAAGAGCCTGCAGGAAAGGTGACTCGAGGTGGTGAAAGCCCAGCTGAAAAAAGAGGATCCCTCCCGGCTGTATGGGACAAGAAGCTCCTGCAGAGTGGCTCGTCTGTGTGTCCTGGAGCACTTTTTGCAGGTGGGTTGCAGTAGCTGTGTAAGCCTCCAGCAGTGCACCAGACTGCTGTCTCATATTCTTGCACTTGAGTGAAATGATTGTACTCAGGATTAGTTGCAGGATTGATAGCAAAAAGAAATAGAGCGCTGATTTATTCCCCACCACCAACACTTTTCCCAGTGTGGAATTACCCTGCATTGAGTTAGTGGGGAAGCTGGTAAAAGAAGCCAGGCATCTACCACCTCTGCAGGGGGAGGGATGTATTTCCTGAGGGCTGTCCAGGCCCACCTGTCCTTACCCAAACTGGCAAATCTAAATCAGGTCCA
Source organism: Nothocercus julius (assembly GCA_013398735.1). NCBI lineage: Eukaryota > Metazoa > Chordata > Aves > Tinamiformes > Tinamidae > Nothocercus > Nothocercus julius. The sequence continues at coordinate 685,873 of VZSV01000148.1, read as the reverse complement.
CCTGTATTTAGGTACTTCAGTGGTGGAGGAGTATTTTCCCATCAGGCAATTTAGCTCTTGTGCCTTCTCTTCTAAAGATTATTTTTAGCTTGTTTCTAAAAGCACCTGGTTGATTTTGATGCTCTTCCCGGCTCCTGTACTTTTAAAGCTGCCTGCACAGATGAGTCTGGCTGCCTTCACGTTGGAGGATGTCAGGATTTGATCCTTCCATGTTGTATGGGACCTATAGTTTTAGCTCTTTACTGTAGCACTTGTGTGAGTGCCCTACTGAGGGCTCTCTGGCCCCTCTCAGGTGTCTGAAATGTGGGGTCATGCTGTCCCTGGTCATGGCACCTGTTTGATCCCCTTCTGCCCATGTGCAGTGTGTTTCTGAGCCTGTTGCAACTTGTTTGGGGGCTGGGATGAGTGCCATCAGCTGTTGCCTCTCTCTCTAGGTTGGCTGCCATCAGCCCCATGGGCTGGGGCTTCAAACACCAGTGCCCCACCGGGGTGTGCGTGTGGACTCTGGGCCAGGTGAACACCTCGTGTGAATGCAAGTGTGAGGACACGTGTGCCCTTGTGAAGGGAGCCTTGCTGGACTCAAGTTGTCAGCACCAAGGCTTTGGTGACACCAGGACAGGTGCCCCAAGGTGCCAAAGGATTTGGAGTTGGGTTTTACTCTGAAACATTCCCTTAATCAGGTGCACCTGTGACTAATCAGGCACATCTGTGGCCTTTTAGCTTTGACCTTTGTGCTATAGCCTGGGTGCCCTCAAGGTGTTAAGGAGGTGTCTGTCTCATGGATGGTAAAAAGCTCTGGACATGGGCATTTCACAGCTGCCCCCAACTCCCTGCTAATGAGCAGGGGATTTCCTGGTTGTGCACTCAGCACTGAGGGTGATCTTGCTCAGTTTGCTGGAAATTCAAAATTGGTCTTTTTTTTGTTGTTGCTTTCTGTTATTTTTCAGGTTGTTGGTGAGAGTATGTGATGAGAGTGCATGTCTTCTGAGAGAAGGTTGGTTGACCTGACATCAGAGAGAAGAGAGGGTCCCAAGGTTGCTTTGAAGTATCTCAGATCTTTCCAAGAAAGATTTCAGGTCTTGGAAGACCTGAGTCCTCCAAGGCACTTGCAGATGGGATATGTGTATAACACTGCGCTGCCTGCCAGTCTTGGCTACTTACCTGCAGGTTCTTTTCAGTAAGAACCCTTTTATAAGGCTCTTTCTAGGCAGAAAAGTGGAGCAGTAGTAATTTAAAGCCATTTTAATTTGAACTGAGCATTTCTGCATGGTTTTTTAATGTCCTTCAGGTTAAGAATGTATTTGCCAATTTTGTCAATCTGACTTTTCCAAGTGTCCCTGTGCAAACAGGATACGTTTGTGCAGTAACATAACATTGAGAGCAAAGCCTTGTTGATACCTGTGGGCTCTAGTATGTTTAAAAACTATGTTTAAAAAGGGAGTGATATTTTGCAAGCAGCTCAGTTATGTAGGTGATTTGCTGTTTCTCCCCACAACCAATATAAAAAAAAACTTGCCAACACCTTTCAGACTTGATCCCCTCTGCAGGAACATTCTGGAGTTTTGTCTTCAGTGTGGGGTATTTCTGGGGAAAAGCAGCTGTTCTGGCCAAAGAACAGACTTTTCAGAAGTGTTGTGCCCCACTCCAGTGAAACACTTCTTTTTCTTAAGACTGCTTGCATGTTCATGCAGTCACAAGTGATCATGGCAGCAGTCACCCCATGGCTGCTGGGCTGTGGAGACTGTCCCCACATGCCTTCCCAGCCAGCCCCAATGGTAAGTAAAGTGTGTTTGCTCAAATTCCCTTTGTCACCCTGGAGGAGGAGCTGCCTGTGGCAGCGTTTCCGTGAGCCTGTCTCACTTTGCAATCAGGGCAGGCGAGGAGCAAACGCGCATTCAATTACAATGTCTCTCCTGATGGTTGGCAACCTGCAGCTTGGGGACCGTCCTCAGAATTGCTCGTTTCTGCTCTGCAGAAGCTGCACTGAGCCTTCATCTGGCCCTTGTGTGAAGTCTGTGCAGTGGCGTGTGGCTGGATGTCACTGAGCTCAGGGGGCCTGGCCCTAATAAATGTTCCCATTTGCCAGTCCCCACCTGAACCACTTCATCCTGCCTCATGCCCTGCAATTTCTGTGCAATCATTTGGATGTATCTCTTGGCAAGTTAGCAAAACTCATCACTGAAGTTTTATCTTATCTGAGTGTGTACAAGTCTATCCATTTACCAAGTCCCTTGCAAATTCAGGTGCTGCAGAGGGAGTAGAGAAGGGCAAACTCAGTCTCAGACTACCCTCTTTACTTGCCTTGCATTTTTATTTGCTTAGCTGTGGGCTATTTGTTAGATCCTGATGCTTACACCAGTTGTGAATTTGACAATCAACAGTAGTTTTTTTTTCTTGCCAAAGAGTTATTCTCAAAATTCCTTAATTCTGTTTGGGTTTTGCTGCTTTGGGTTTTTTGGAACAGATCTTGTTTTTCTGTTGCTGAAATGAGTCCTTTAATTTGCATGCAGAGCTGCAGACAAGTCAGAGCTTTGTGTGTTAACTGGAAGAAGGGAGCAATTAAGTGACTTTTGTTGCCCAAGTCAACACATCTCTGCTTGAGTACATTAGCTGGGCATTTAGTGTATTTTCAATTTACATCTAATTGGGAGCTACTACTACTTTGCTCTTAATATGATGTGTTGAGATGCTCCTGCATCTAGAGTGTTGAGGCTTTGGTGGTGATGCGATTCCTGGTGGGTCTGGCAGTGGTGGGTCCTGCTGGTGGTGAGGTGCTGAGGGAGGATGGACGTGCATCTCTTCTATGTTAAAGCACTTGGTATCAATTCCCCTTTCTGGCCCCCAACTCCTACTCTGCTCCTGCAGGGCAGAGACATTAGAAACTGGCAGAGCCTGTGCCTGCTGCTGGCAATGTGACTTGGATTTGCAGAGATGCTGCATTTTGGGTGAAGGGCCTGAGTTTCACCCATCTCATAGAGGGCAGGATAAGCGCTTGCTGGCCCTGTGTGCCTGGCTGTGGTGGAACGTGCAAGGGCTGGATGGAGGAGCTCGATGGAGCCTGACCCCTTCCCCAGGCGTGTGTGTGGACGCAGGGCAGCCTTCGCCTGTGCTGGCGGGGCCCGTGCCTGTGTGAGGAGCCTGTGCGGCTGGGGCTCGGCTTGTTCTCCACAGAAGCCTGCGGCTTCCAGAGCTGTCAGTCATGCACTGTTCACAAGCACTAACATTCAAATTGGGAATATCAAGGGGAATTACACGCCAGCATGGCTTGTCTGATCAAGAGCTTCACCTTGTGCTCTCGAGGGACATGTCTTGTAATTTACTGCAAGGCTGAGGGAGAACTGATTTTTTTTTTTTCCTCTCTCCTCTCTCTCTGCTTTAGCATGAACTGGCAGCAAACTACGTGAGGCTTCTGCTGAGTGCCTCATAGCTCCTGCCTGTTTCCTCTGCTGGCAGCTAGCGGATTTCTGCTGGGCTTTGACCAAGTTTTGCAGCTGAGGCCTGGGTTTCTTCAGGCTCTTTTATTTCACGTGCTGGCAGCTCTAGTTCCCTGTGGGCACATGCCCATGTCTGCTTTGCCCTTGGCTGCCTCCAGCCCGAGGTCTGTGGGGAAAGCGGTGGCACAGGCTGCTGCCACCATGGGGACTGGGCTCTGCTGCTGTCCAGTCATGTGAAACACCTGGGTGAAAGCTGCATTGGAGGGAAGAAGGAGCCAGAGGCTGTGGCTGTTTTGCTCTGTAGGGGCAAGATGGGTTGAGGTCTTTTTGCTGGAAATGGGCAGGGGAACCCAAGAGCTTTGGCACCAAAGCCTGAGGTAAAACTCATGTGAGCACAGCAAGGTATTGCAGTCTGGTGTGTTGCAGCGCTGTATCCTGGCATTGGAGAAAGCAGGTGTCTCTTGTGACCCCGTAACCTGCCCAGCTTGCTCATCACCTCCCCTTGCAGCCCGTGCTCATGTGCTGGTGCTGCCCCTCACGTGGGCTAGCAGAGCTGCTGGCCGGGTAGCCGCGATGCTGCCTGGCAATGCGCTGCCCTTCGCCCCTCTCCTTCCCTTCTGGCCCATCTGGGCAGCAACCCATGGGCTTTGATTAAACATGCTGTAAAGTGGAGCACTAGGACCGACTTCCCCAAGCTCCAGTAACACGGGCTAATTGACCTTAGGAAACTGCCTTTGGCAGCCTTTTTATGCTTTTTATGGGAAAGTCTTGCAATGCAATTACCTCGTGCAATGGGCCTTTTATGGGGCTATTAGTTTAATGTGGCTTGGTGAAATTTGGCCTGGGGGAATCTCAAATCCCAGAAAATTTAAAAGGGATAAGGGCTATGTTGAGGGGGGATGAAAACCCTCTGTGGGTGTACTTGATTTTTTTGAAAAATAGCAAGACTTGATGTATTGAGGAATATTTCTGCTGGGAAATGCTGTCACTTAGAGCATAGTTGGCCAAATATTGCTCAGGGCTGGTGAGTGTTGTGGGTAAAGATTGTTGGGGTGGGTGAAAAGCCAAAAAGTCTCCAGTCTGAATGTGGAGCAACTTCATCCCCTTCTCCCTTGTATGGACCAGGGGAAGATGTCTCCATGTTTGGCTTGCAGGCCACAGCCTGTATCTGCCCTCCTCTTGCCCTTGGCCCATCCTGAGGCTGGAGGAGGGGATTTGGAGGAAAGGTGTCAGGCAGATGCCAGCTCCTCACCACCTGCTTTGGATGATGGCCCTTGTCTAGGCCACAGCCTCCCATCCTCACAGAGGTGTTCACCTGGCTGCTGTGGAGCACTGGTGTGTTTGGTCCCAGCTTGGGGAGCCCATGGGGTGCCTTGACCTGGCATCTCTACCAGTGGAGGACAAGGCTTTTCCTTGGTTCTCTCTGACTGGGGATGATGTCTTCACAAATCCTGCTGATTTTATTGGCACCACTGGGTACCCAGGGAGCAAAACCCACCCCACTGTCCTCTGATTTGATTGTGCTGTGGTAGAAAGTGGAATTTACAGAGCTCATGAGGCACCAGTGAGAGATGGTATCTGTCAGGGTATTTTTGCCTTTCTCCAGCACTTCTCAGGTAAAACCCACAAGAATAGGGGCAGCCTAGACCTGCAGGCTTTATAATGACTATGCTTAAGGGAGGCCTATATTGTCTCTTGGGCAGGCATCTGGAAGCACAAGATGATTTTGACCTTTGCACAGTTAAGCCTGTGGCAGGTCCATGTTTAAGGATCTTTTTGATAGGATCCAAATATATTGCAGTCTTGAATCTTCACCTGGCACAGCAGTGATGGGGAAAGTCCTCCTGGCTCTGGTGCAGATGGGAATTTGAGGCAGAGTGGGATTGGGGGGGGAAAGGCAGATGCATTGGGGCAGGGATCCAGGCCAGGTTCCCTGCACTGGCTGTCCTGCCCTCAGGCATTTTTTTTTCCCTCTGATTTGTTCAAAAGATGCAGCTTCCAACACAGAGCCCTGTTGATCCTGGCTGGATCAGGATATTACAAGAAATACTCCAGATGTACCAAGAAATTTTAGTCACTGCTTTCCATGTGGAGTCAGCACAGCAAAAGCAATGTTTAGGTGAGTTGCTTCATCCTGTTTGAATCTTCTAATACCCTTGTCAAAGCCTTGCAAGCAGCTGCAGCTCAAATCACCTTGCATTTTTCTTGTGATTGCTCCATCTGATATGGTGGTGAGTGTTCATATCAAGTTGCTGTGTGATAGATGATTAGATTTATGCTGTACTTTGCAGTCCAGGGATATAAATATTTTTAAGCTGAGCGAGCCACTTAAACACCAGCACTGTCGTCAGCTCCCTCATCAGCATTACAGACATGGGGAGATAAAATAGCAACAGTAATTGTGGTACTGGTGTCACTGGCAAATACGCAAACACACAGACTGCTTCCAGAGACAGATGGAGTACAACTGCCCTGCAGTGTCCCTTGAACTGTGCTTAAAGTGTGACTTAAAAACCCATTCAGGACAAGAGTGGCACGGAGGGTGTGAATGGGAGCTTAAGCAGGTGTTAGGACTTCATAAAAGTCTGATGCTTATTTAAAAAAAAAAAAAAAAGTATATAATGCCAAGGATGTTCTGCCTCAGATGCAGCAGGACCTGGTCATGCTTGTGGCCTCCCCAGGTGCCGCAGCCCCCTTGTGTGGCCTGGAGCCTGTTTGTCTGCAGAGAGGGACAAGGCTCGTGGTGCTGTTACACCCTTACAGATGAGAAATGACTTGTTACTCCAGAGGGGCTTTGCCATTGGGGTGGTTCTGGCATGAGGCCAGAGCACATTTTCTCTGGATGTTGCTGCTTTTAATTTAACTGAGAATGGTGCTAAGAGTCCAAGAAAATGAGCAGAATGGTTGGAGATGCCTTGTTCTCCAGCACTGCTTCATGCTACAAGCAGAGGAGTGGGTCTGGCTGGCAAGGCTGAAGTTGTATTTTCCCCCTTCCTAATTACATTTTTGTGATTATCCCTTCCAGGGCTATATTTTTTGTTTAATCCCTTTTTAAAGGCAAGCTCATTACTAGTTTGGAATGGTGGGTAGACTTTATTGACTTTATTGTTATTTTTTTCCTTAATACAGCAGGCCTAAGGAATTGCAAAGCACTGCTTCAGCATGGAAAATGATCTCCCCTTATGATTTGACATTGATACTGCAGCCTGGTTTATGTTGGGGAACTGTAGCATATGTCACAAATGCTTAAAAGATGATTGTACTGGTGATGAGCACAGGGGTGGCATGTGCAGGCCTTGTATTTAAGAGATGGGCCAGGAAGGGTGGCCCTTGCTGCAGCTGAGATTTCCTCCCTACAAACCTGGCTCTGCTCTGTTGGGTCTCCTCCATGTAAGAAGTCTGGATACTCTAAGCAGTAGTTGAATCTAAGGAAGCACAAAGCTTTTGTAGTGGTAAATGCTCTTTTCCCAAGCAGCAGATTGTGGTGGTTTGTCTCTGGTTTAGTGGAAGAGCCAGCAGAGAGCATTTGGGTGCTGTGAGGAGCTCTCTGCCTGATGCTCTCCCCCATCCCACCCAGTCTGCTCCATTGGTGCCTCTGCAGCCTTCCCCTCCCTTTTAAAATTAAGGCTATTGTTTTCTTTTTAATGTTGAGAAGCTGCCAATGACAAATGCAGACTTGGAAGCAGACTTTCCCCAGTCACTTTCTAACTTCAAGAATAAAGACAGTCTTTATGAAGAAAAAAATTTCATAGAAATGTTGAATGATACTACAGCTGGCTGGGAGGTTTCTGACTAAAAGTGCTTCAACAGAATGTGCCGACTTGTTGAAACAGAAACACTTCAAATGCCTGTGCTTATTTTAACAAAAGTTGCTGCAGGAGAGCACTTACAAATTCAAGGTAGCATTTCTCGTTGGGAATGGAGGGGAAGGAGCCAGGGTGGTTGATAGCAGCCTGGGCCTAGGATGTTTTCTTGTGTTCTAGGATGCTGCAGGCCAGACCAAGCACTTCAGCTCTGTGTGCCTTGGAAAATGGCTTGGCAGGGGGAGAACATGTTAGGAGGGGAGTGTCCCCTTTAGCTGCAATTGCCCCTCCTTCCTGTCTGGTGACTTCTCTTCTGCATGGCCTCACTCCGAATGTAGCGCAGAGCAGTGAAGGTCAGTCCTGGGAACCCCCATGGGCCTTGAAGTGGGAGAGGGTGGTAGATCAGGTGCAGCTGCAATGCATGTTACTGGTTTCTAGAAAACTATGGTGCTTTTTAAGGCCAAGCTAGATCTGCTTGAGGAGGAGGCTGCAGGGAGAATACCCCTGGAATGGCTTTCCTGTGTTTTCAGTCAGCAGCAGGTTTCAGCTCTGAGCCTGGCAAGTGCCGCTCCAGGCAGCGGAGCCCTGTGACAAGCACTAATTTTGAGAGCTTGATCTTTGTTGATGGATAATTATCCACTGGTCGCAGCAGGTACCTGAGCATGGCTAATCTGCAGGGCTTGGCATTTTGGTGCTAAGTAATGTTTTCTGATTTGTTAATGTTATAGAGCATTTACCCTGTACAATGAAAGTTCAAATGTTCTCCTCTGGTTTCATCATTTCTCAGGTTTACTCCTTAAAGGCAAGAATGAAGCACATGGGCATCAGTACTGTTTACAATTAGTTGAAATTTGCCCTTTATCATAGCCAGTTTCTCCCATTCACAGCACCTGTAACACCTCAGGGCAGGATTGCTAAAACCCAACGCTGAGCTCTAATGGCATTGGAGACCAAGGGGATGTGACGATGGCCAGCAGCCCCAAAGGGTCTCCAAGGTCTTTCGGCTCCTATGAGCTCCAAGCTCCCCTATGAGGATGTTATGGGAGATGGTATCAAAAGCCTTGCTGAAGTCTAAGTAGACAAAATTCACTGCTGTCCCCGCATCATCCAGCCAGTCATCCCATTGTGGAAGGCCATCAAGTTGGTCAAGCGTGACTTCCCCTTGCCCCTTCGGATAGAGTTGACATTTGGGTAGAGTAAAACAGCATAACCTCTGACTTTAAGGGGTTCACATGTATTTACACCAAAGGATCTAGCTGTGAGCACCCAAATTCATCTGAGAGTATCTTGTTAGTAGCAGCTAGGTGCTGTAGTATTTGGTGAGCTATAAATACTGAGGGCCGAGATAATATTAAACAGGCTGTGTCATCAATTAGCTAATGGAGAAGCATAGAAATGTCAGACAAAAATAGCCTATAATAGCACAATCCTTTCTTCTTACCCCCCTCCCACTCTTCCTTGCCCAGAAATGATCAGCTCTGGGACACCTCATTTTTTTACTGTTAATAATTTAGGAGCTGTAATGCTCTGTGCTGAGCAGGGTCAGATCTGCAAAACATTTGCTTTTCCAGATCACGTTTCCAAGTGTTTGCAAGAGGCAAGAATAGGAATAAACAGGAGGGCTTGATACACAGGAGCCTCTCTGGTAGCAATGCTGGTGATGCTACTTCTAGGTGGGAACTTGCTGGATGGGAGCTGCCCATGTTCCTTGGTGCATGTGCAAAGTGTGAGCAAAGGCTTGAGGGATGGAGGCAGTGCCCAGGAAAGAAACCCGGGGGAGAAACCTGGCCTCCCGCCCTGCCTCATCTGTCCTCGTGATGGCACGAGGCCCCTTTCCACCTCGATGTCTCGTAGCTGTGGGTGAGTTGTGGGACATCCATAACTGTGTGGTCTAAGGACAAAAAGCGGATTTGTTCAAAACTGTCAGGTGCAAAAATGTCCAGCAGGTTTAAAAGGTCCTAGAAGAAGATGGAGAAAGGAGGGTGCAGATGGACAGACCTTCAGACAGCGTTGTCCTGCAGCCCTTTCCTGAAGGATAGAGTCCCACAGTAGATTTTTGTAAAGAAATGGAAATCCAGGCACCTCACCTGGGCCCCTGTCCCAGCTTTTAAGCCTGTTTATATATTTTTCTATGTGTCTGAGAAATGTTCTGGATGTGAGACACCAAGGTGAGAGTGTGATTCTGGGAACCTCTTTTCCCTTAATAGCTTGGGAGCCTTTCTAGAAAAGCAACAAGATACATGGGACCTACATTTCTGTTGCCTTTTAGATAAGTGGGTGCAGAGCAGTTGCTGTTTGAGTTCTTGTCTCTGAAAGCCTTCTCAGTGCTGCCTTTCCGTGCTGTGTCCAGGAGGTTGTCCTTAAACCCAAAATCCCAGTGTTCCCTCTGTGCCCATAGTACCAAGCACAAAACATACGCTTGGTAAAACATTGATGCTTTTGCTCAGACCCTGCACTGCCAAAATGAGAGCGGCTGCAGTTTGGTTGTTGTTGCTCTCAGCTCTGAGCATAGAGGAGCTGAGGTCGAGCACCAAGGTGCTGGTTGGAGACTTGCACTGTGTGGATTTGGAGCCAACTTGGTGTAACATGGGGAAGGGAGTGTGTGCTGGCAAACCTAGGCTCATCTTTCCAGTTCTTTTTATAGCTGGCAAGAGGCAATCTCCTCTGCAGGGTGATTCAGAGAGGCTAAATTAAGCTCTTTCTGTGAATCATCCTCCCAGGCACTTGCTTTGTGACTGCCCTGCCTCCAGCAGAGCCTGTGGCAGGGCTGGCGCTCACGGGTGTGAGGAGCCGAGCTCCTGGCGGGTGCTTTGGTCCTGGAGCCGCCAGCTCCCACGGGGTCCTGCAGCCAAGTGCTGCCTCCGTTCACGTGTGGTTGTAACACGGGCACGTGGAAACCTCCCGATGCTCCTGTGCCTGAGCGAATTCATGACTCGGGAGACCCACGTAGCCCCAACTGTGGAGTGGGAGGGAGAAATGCCAAACTCCATCTGAAAGCAGAGAATGGAAACTTTCATGATACCTTGTTGATGCCAAAACTTCCTGCTGTTTTTTCAGCAAGTTAGATGGAAGCCATCTTGATTCAATTCAAATAAAGAAATTGCCTTGCTGCAATTCAGATTTTTCTACTTTTCAAAACTTTCAGGTCCATTTACCTCCTTCTATTCTACCTGCCTTTCTGCCTCTGAGGAGGGAAGACAGGAGTTGAGAAACAGGAGATGAAAATTAAAAACCAAACATCTTGGCTTTTTAGAGAAGCAAAATGGATGTTGTTCTTTAGGGCCACAGAAAGTGAGGATGAGGAGCAAGGTGGCAATTTGTCTCCCTGCTCTTCCTTCCCATTTCTGCCTTCCAAAGCAGAGCTCCAGAGACTGCAGGTGGGGCTGATTTAACCTGTCACTGCTGGGTGCGGGAGACTGCAATAATTAGCTTACTGCTAATTAGAAAATCTTTGAATATTTCTTTGGAAGAAAAAACATTGATCCATTTATAACAAAGCGCTGCTTGCAAAGCAATTACTTGAAATATGTTTTTCTTTTTCTGTATAAAGAATGAACCTTTTTAAATTTAAAGTCAAAATATGTCAAAAATGCCAGTCAAGAGTGATTGGTCTTTATAATTTAAATGTTGTGAACATACCCTATGATATGTCTGTGATAAGTCTTGGTTATATCAGGTGTTTTAAAAAAAAAAAGCAAGCATGATTTTTTTTCAGAGTATAAAAGTTTTTGTTTTTCTGAAGTGGTGACAAGAAACTTTTGAAATGCAAAGGCCTCTTTGCACACTGTTTTTATATAAATACTGTGATATCCATGGATTTTGCCTCCTTTTTTCTGCTGACTTCTTTCACTGACTGTATTAGTAACTGCTGGAGGTGACTTTGACTCCTTCTGTAGCTGCAAGGAATGGGAGCTGCTCAGACCTGACCCCGTTGGTCTTTGGGTGTCCTGCTTGTCACCTGCCTTGTTAGCTGCTAAGCCGTGGATATTTTATATGAATCAAACATGGAGCTGGGCTGGTTTCAAAACTGGTTGTGGTGTGTGTGTGTGTGTGTATATAAACTGTTGTGTGTGGTAGAAATGACTTTTTAGCGAATTCTCATGGTGAAGTAATGGTTGGCAAGTGAAGGAACCAAGGTTAGACTTGATCTTGAAGGTCTTTTCCAATCATAATTATTTTAAGGTGGAATTTAAGCATCAGGAGGTTTATGGTAGAGCCGACAACTTGGCTGCCACATGCTCAGTGAGTTACTTATTCTCAGACATTTCTGCAATGTAACAAATGGGCCAGTAGTGGAGGTTCCTAACCTGATGCAAGAGCTGCCAGGGGTTGTGGCCACCAGCCTGTTTGTGAAGGCAGGTTACTATTCCTGAGTTTGCTTTGGGCCATGAAGCTCCCCAGCACAGGGGCTGTGAGCGTGAGCTTTGCTGGGTTCAGAGGGGCCCCTCGCATGCTGCAGGCTCTGCCCTGGGAATGCTGCTTCCCTGCCACTGGGCACCACGAAGCTAAATGTCCCCTTGATTTCCAAACCTTTCTAGCAGAGCATGGCAAGATTGGCTGAATAAATTGAAAGATTCAAGTGCTTAAATGGGGATGAAACATTACTTGTGTTTATTTTAAAAAAAAATATGTACTGCTTTTTACAATATTTTTCATGGCTCATTAAATTGTCTCTTTTATTTTAATTTCCTTTTTAGAAACTGTATGATGTGCTACTCATTGCTCAAACAAAAATGGGATTTTTATCATTGGTAGTATCTGTTTAAAATACGTTTGACAGCTAAATACCTCTTATTTCCCCCTTCCTACCCACCCTAGGGCTTAAATAGCTCATAAACAACAACAACAACATCAACAAAAACTGTTTTGTTATTCAAATGAGACTTTTTTCCTCTACTGCAAAATCCTTCCTCCCTGCAAATGATTTTTAACAATAATAACTGCCTGAAGCGCTTAGATTTTTCTCCATAGCCAGTCATTCTGGCCTAAAACAAATGTAATAGGAAGCCCATTTAGCTACAACCTATTTTACATTCACCTGCAGTAACGATTTGGATCTGCACATCCAAGGCGATATGCTCTTGATCAGCATAATTGGTTAATTCTGGTTATACAGAAGCATCATCCCCCTGCGCTGCTACAGGAGCTCTTGCTCGAAGGCTGGGTGGTCTCAGATTAGGGACTGGCAGGGTGTTTTCATAGCGCGGTGCAGCTCCTGCCGCAGTGTGCAGTCTGTGCACAGATACTTCTGCTTTCCTTCTTGCTAACCATTTACCTGTTGCTGGAGACTTCTTGACATACTTGTTTGCAAGGCTACCACTCACTGAAATACCAGTGTTCTGCCTGTGTGTGTGTGGATGTCGAAGCCCTCAAATGCATTAGAATCATTAACTAGTCAAGCTTTGTTGCAACCTACTAAGATATCATTATCTTCATCTGACAGATGGTTAAATGAGATGTAGAGAGTTAAGTGATTTGACCAGCACCGAATTGGTTTTGCAGCTGACTTGGGGTTAGAGCTGCAGTGTCACAAGACTGCTCCCATCTTACACCATCTTTCTAGAGGAGGGAAAAATAAAATGGCAATGAAAACGTTTTGCTGATGAGCACAGTTTGGTGGCCAAGTGGTGTCATGGCAGCCTAGCCAACGTGGAGGCCAGAGACCAGGAGATGAGTGATTTTTGCGGCAGGGGCTGAAGGGAGTGGGCTGAGAGGCCGGCTGGTTTCTGGTCTGGCTCTTGGTTCCTCTGGGGCGATGGGGAAATGCTGAGCTAGCATCCTAAAGAGAAGGTTCTGGTGGATGCCCCAGTCTGCCCACCTCAAACCCTTCACCTTATTATGGGGTGTTGGGTTTGGTAGTTGGGTCTGTTGTAGGATGTCACTGACTAGTAAGCTTGGGAGTTTCGTTTATTTCATTAGCTCTGTTTTTGGTATATTTAGGGGGAATGTTAGTAGTGTTTGTGTACTCTGTCTTTAGCTGCAGATCCATATCCTGAGGCTTGGGACAATTGGTGTGTTTTACGAAATGGTATTGGATTAATAGTGGTGATTTTTGTGGGGGTTATATTAGGGAATTTCATGGAATTAGGGATTTGAGGTGAGTATGGTGGGTTGTGGAGGAGTTGTTTCTGTTCGAATGGATTTTAGTGAGGTGGCAATGTTTTATTCATGGGGTGCAGGGATGTTTATGGTGGTGGGGTGAGGGTTATTGCTGATGTTGTTTGTGGTGTTAGAGCTTGTGCAGGGTGTGTCTCGGGGCACAATTTGGGCAATTTAGGGGAGGAAGAAGTCAGAAGATAGTTTAGTAAGAAGCTCTGGTTGTCATCAGAAGCTGGTATGTGGTTCTGGGTCATGTAGCAGAAGCTTCCTTGGGTGGTGCAGCTGGTGCTGGAGGTGGGGGGTCTGAGTCATGAGTGTGGATCTGTCCAGGATGTGGCTTCAGGGAGGCTCAGGGAGTTGTAGGCAGCTGGTCCTGGCAGCAGAGTTTACCAGGTTGAACAGGATGGAGGGAATTGTGTGCCAGGGCTGGGATTTGTCACAGCCAGTCTGCTGAGAAGGGCCTGAGTCACCACTTTTCAGCCAGTCTGAGTGTGGTTTTTTTCTTTTTCTTTTTTTCTTTTTTTTTTTTCTCTGTTCAGAGGGCCCTTTGGGTAGGGAAACATTTTTACCTTACATCTACCAGTTTGGCAAATGCTACCCACCCTGTCTGCCTTTCTGAGGGACAGCACTGCTCTCAGCTCTGCTTGATGGAAGGGCTTATCAGAGCTTTTACTGATGTCCTTAAAGGAAAATCAACCTGTCTGAACAAACCCAGCTACAAAGTGCTTGAAATGCCTCAGGCATTTTCTATGAACTGGATTAAGGATGACTGCATGGACCTCTCTGCTGGTAAAACTGCATGGGCAGGAGAGCTGGCAAGTGGTTACACAGCCGTGGGATGGGAGTGTTTTTAACCCATGTGTCTGCAGAGTGAACCTGCATCTTTCCCTTTTGCATCTCCAATAACTGCTGTGATTGATTTCTTGGCACCTGGGAGCTCTTTTGAACTGGAGTCCTTGAGCTGGAGGAAAGCATGGTGTCAGATAAGTGCTGTCCATTGACCCAGCTGCCCTTGGTCAGTTGGTATAGGAGCAACAGTCTTTCAGGTCCAGACATAAAAGCAAATTATTACAGCTTGCTCTCTGCAGGAGAGCAAGAAACCCAACCTGAATAAAAGTGAAGGACATTGATATAAAGGCAATATTAATATAGGCTATGAAATCAATGGTTATAACTCTGTGGAGTTGGGCGAGCTAATAGGATTTCCCATAGCCTTTTCCTTGGTCTCAAGTGGCAGATCTTGTCCAGGAGAAAAGCAGTGGTTTTCCTGAAAGAATGGTGAAGGGGAAATCTTGCCTTGACTTGCCTTAATATGCCCTTCACAGTTGAGGCAACAAGGAAATCTTTATAGTTTTGGCTAATCCATGAGAAGAAAGTCCTGTTCTGTCTCTCTGGTGTGCTATTTTTGCTCTGCTTGGCCGTGGTGTGCAGGAGAGGCCTGGCTAACAAGTGTGGGGCTTTTTGATGCTAGCCCAGAAAGCAAGTGCTGACTCACATCATTCTTTATGTTCTGGATATTAAAGCTATATGCAGCTGTGGGGTGGACTGTAAAGAGAGGGGACATTTGGAAAGAGTTTCCATCTGATGTTGACCAAGCTATTCTTGAATGGAGACTGCTGAATTTGGAAGATGAGAATAGGGAAAAGGAACTGAAATTCCCCAGTGTGCATGCTGACCCTGTAGCATAAGAATCTCTATGTAGTGCTTTGAGGTTTGAGGTTTTCATTGATTACTAACACAATTCCCAAGCTCGATATAACTGTCGGAGCTATTCTGTGTAAAGCACTTCGGTCTTTGGCTAAAAGCACTATTTAAAAGGTGGATATTAGCATGATTCAGTTACTTTTACCCACTCTAATCTTCCAGGCCTGAAGTAGAAGGTTTGAAATGCAACAAGAGAAGTGGTGCTGCAGGATTAACACTCTTCTGCAAATCTAGACAGAGAGTATGTGGATAACTGAGACCCGTAGGCTTCTCCAAAGGGGACTTCTGGACACTGAAATTTTCTCATCACTTATCTTCATTGGGCTAACCTTATGGCAGTGAATGCAAGCACGTCTGGTCAAGGACATTGCTGTGAATTGTTACGGGATAGAGGTGATGAGTGCAAACTTGAAGACTGTTCTCAAGGCTCAGGAGAGCATGGAAATGACCCCTGATGTCTTGGAACAGTGGCTCCTAATAGGTATGTAGTGATCATGGCTTTCATTTCTGTTAGTCTCCTTCTGAGATGTACCCTTGGTCACGGAGTTCATAGACTGGGGTAGTGCATCCCCTGGCACCTCTCTCCTGACACAGCCAGTGATGAAGGGACTCAGGGCCTGTTTTTGATGATGGATTATTCCCCAGAAACTTGTCTCCCAAGTCCTTGGACTTTGACAGCTTGGCAGAAACAGACCTGGGTGTTCCCTGAGGCATCTGAATCTGCCAGGTGATGTAGTTTGTCTCATTGCTGAGCTGCTGGTGATGGGGCCAGGGAAGAAGGTATCAGTGAGAAGGGTCAGTTCCTGTTTAGTGCAGGATGAAACCCGCTCACTTAGCAGTGAGATGCAGCTGAAGTCTCCCCAGCATCAATGTCCTTGGGCAAATTCCACTGTGTTTGGCTAGGAACAGGTCCTATAGCATCATAGCAGGAAAACACCTGGCAGGGATCCTGGTGGGGGAAAAAGGATGAGATGGAGAGTGTGCTATGTAATAGGTCTTTACTATAGACCTCTCACCTGGCTATGCCAGCCCAGCTCACCAGAAGTGGAACCTTGTATTAAACATTCAGCGAAGATGGATCATTCCTTGCAGTTTGGATGAGTCTGATTCCGATGTGAGTTGGGGCAGATTAAGACTCCAGAACCACGGTAAAGAGGTCTGACAGGAGACAGACAGACTCTGTGTTGGGAAAGCAAAGCTGGCTCTGAGGCAGAAGGGTTTGCAGATGTGTGATCCTCAGGCAACGCTCCTGGCAGGGAGATGGGTTTTGCAGCCCATTGGGGGAAACAGTTGTTTTTCTCTCTACCTCAGCTGATCCTTCTGCTGACCTTGTTGCAGAAATTGTCCCTGGGTTTTCTTAGTGGGCTGGCTGGTCTCTCTAATTGGCACAGGAGGGAAAAGGCACAGCCCATGATGGCTGAAAGGGGAAACAAGTCTGAGATGCATGGCTGGGGGAATGGCGATCTCTGGCTTTGTCCTTGCCAGCAGGCTTTTTTCTGACTGTCTCATTTCTCTTTAGTGTCTCAAATCTAGGAAGTACAGCACCTGCCTGTCAGCCCACAGCCTGTAATGAATCATGTGCGTGATGAACGTGCTCAAGGTGGTGCGTGTAGCTTAATGCGATTTGAGTGTCTGAAACCACGTGTGTGCTGAAGGACATTGATGGATCTGTGAGTCCCAAATACCAGATTCCTGACTGCTGTTTAGCACCTCTCTAAAGTTGCTGAAGCATTTAAGGAGAGGGTGCTTTCACCAGAGACAAGCCTGGTGTTTACACTAAAATCATACAAAACAGGTCTTGAAAGAGCTTTGAGGGTCATCTAACTTGTGCAGAATCAGTTTGACCTAAAGTGCCAGCTGTATCTGACCTTAAACCATGTTACAGCTGCCTGTAAAGAGCCTTGCTGAGAGCTGACCAGAATTTCATTGTCTGAACCCAGATGGGGACACAGATCTATTTCACTGAAAAAAGCAAACTATATTTAAAAGGGTATTCTTGAAAATATAGGTGATTTTTTTTTTTTCAGTGCTATGCAATGTTCCAGTTAGTGTGACTTCGAAAAAGCAATTATTTTCTTTCGCACTAAACTGTGATTGAGCTGTTCAAACCACTTGGCAAACAAATGTCTACAGTATCTAGAGAGTGTGAGCTTCTGGAAGGGATTGTAATTTACTGCTTAGATGCTTGCCTTTGATTAAATTAGGAATACACATTTTCTTTCCCCTCTTTCTTCCAGTTCTGATATGGGGAATGCAGGAGGCTTTGAACCCATATTTTAAATTCTTCTGACTATCTCTGAACCCACCTTGTAATAAATATTTGAAAGTTTAAGTTAAACTGCTCCAAATGGTTTCTGGATTCCCAGATGAATCACTAAATTGCCTAAAAGAGGAGCCTGAAGATGAAACAAACTCTGTAGTAGCAAAGCAGACCTGAAGATTAAATATTTCAGTAATTGATAGAAGTGCCAGCTTCTCAGACCTTTCGTTAAAGAAAGAATCCATGTATTAAAGCCCCAGATTATCTGGGCAGCCTCTGTAGCCATAGCAATCAAAGCAAACTGTATTTTCTCCCTTTCCTCTCCTTTCCAGATGGTGAAGCTCTCTCCAAATGAGAGGAATTCTTTTCTGTGGAAACCCAGACCTAGAAAGTAGATAGGGGCTAATGTCCTTGATTCCCAACAGGAAAAATGGGGGCAGAAAGCAAGGGGGGTGCTTTGCTTGCAGTCTTGTATAGGACTTGTCATTTTTAATGTGCGTCATGGTCTCGCCTGCGGGACTGGTTGGCCGGTTCCTGGCCCTGTGCAGGATGCCCGGGCTGCAGGCAGTGGTGGGGAGGCACTGGGCCATGTAACACCCTCCAGCCAGAGGCCTGGATCACCATGGGGCTGGGGGGTGGCTCTGCATGCAGTGACCCACCTGGCCCCTGTGTCCAGAGCATTGGGGGCTGCAGGGCACCTTTGTGCTTTCTCTGTCCCCATGTCCCATGGGGGCCTGGTCATGTTGGATGTGGATCAGAGCAACCTCCACAGATGGGGAGAAGGGGCGGCTCCAGCAGACTTGGGTGCCCATGAAGTCAGCTCAGCAGCCTGGTGCCTGGGGCCTTCAAAATGCGGCCTGAAGACTCATTGCACGGTCTTGTGTAGCCCCCAACGGCTTATTCTTTCTGTCAGTTCTGTTTTCCCTTCTGGGTTTTAATTTTCCACTGCTACTTAACTTCATAAAATAACAAGTGGCAAAAAATATGTTCTTAGAAATTCATGCCCGAGGCTAGGGCTTTTTCTAAATAGTTTTGATTCTTCAGAGGGAAGCTACTACTAAACAAGAATTACCATAACTAACTACAGTAAACTGCCTGCCATTTGATGTCTGAGACTTAAAAACTTCTGTTGGGATCCACACAATTTTGAAAACAAGGCCTCCATGGTCTAATTAAAAAGGAGAGAAGAGGAGGAGAAGGGAGCAGGGAAGACTGGTGATAAATCTAAGTTAATCACAATGGGCTGACAAGAGGAAATGTGAATGCAGCCCTCCTTGCTGGTCCAGAAATGAACAGCCTGGGAAGTCAGTGGGTTTCTTCTTGTCCCAACATAATTTCTCCTCAAGTGGATGGTCCCTCTTGCTCTGGATTTTATAAGGAACTTCAATTGTAGGGCATTTTGGATGAGGGTATGGAGTTTCTCTAAGTGTGCAAAATACGCATATCCCCTTTGAGATTCACTAATCCTGGGAAAAATATTCATCAGCTTTTGTGCAAGTGCACCCTGAGGCGGCAGCAGCCTTGTGATGAATGCGGGTAACAACAAATATTTGGATAGCAATTAACTGTGCAGTGCGATGGTAATAAGACAAATATGTTTGTAGTGAGATAGTGCTCATAGCAGTATAAATTGGGACTATAAATACATTGATTTCCTGGGAAATGGGGAGGTTTATACCAGCAAGAATGCTCTCTGAACTTGTAAGCTGTTACAGTGCTGCTGCCTTCTGTGTTGTGGGACCAAGAGCTGAGGGCAGGTTTCAAAGGGGCTGTGCTGACCGCATGAGCAAGGGATGTCCTGCAAGACGAGAGGTCAGATGGCTTGTGCCAGAGAAGGGTCTGACTTACCTGTGCTCAGACTGCTTAGCTGCCCCATGAAATGTGGGATGAGGCTGGTTTTGATCATCTCATGCTGGAAGAAGCCTGAAGAAGGAGCCATGTGGGCAGCAGTCCCCCAGAGGACTCCCAGTTGCTGTGATGGGTGAAATCAAACAGTTTGTATCCTGGTGGCAAAGTGGGTTTCTGTCCCCACACAAGAACAGCCGAAACTGGCACGCTTCCTGAGCTGAGCAGCTCTCAGGGCTCCCCAACTGCTGCCTTCTGGATCTGTTGATTCATCCACTATGGGGACAGCCCGTAGTGCTGGCAGGGAGCACTTCTTGAGTTGTGATGTTGCTCCAGTAGCATTTTACATTGGCCCTAAGAATTAGAAGGATGGGGCCGCCTTCCCAGGGAAAGCTTAGCTGCCAAGGTGTTTGGTGCCAGGGAGATGTGGTGGGGCTGCATTGCTGGAGCACAGGTGTGTGTTTAGACCAGGTGCCCAACAGTGGGAGCTGTTGTCACCAAAAATAAGGGTGCCCTGGGGCTGGGGACCATGTTCTACCTGTTTCTAGTGCTAGGAGTGAGCAAACCTATGCACTCCAGCCTGGGGGGGAACAGATGGTGTCTACTTGCAATGGACTGTGCGGTGCCAGGCTTGGGACCTGGGAGCTGGTGGAAATCGGCACCTGTGCCTCTGGCACTGAGCTCTGCCTTGAACCTCTCTTGCACTTTCCTTCAGCATCACCACAGGTAAAGAGGCCAGGAGGCAAGTGGTGCCTTCACAACCTGCCGACTGTCTGGCTAGAGCCAAAAAGGAGCAAACAGAACTGGCTTGGGGGAATTTGCACTTGTGAAGCAATAATTAGACTTTGCCTTCCTGGAGAAAATTCCCTGGATGGCAACTCTCTGTCTGTTCCCTCTAATGATGGGCAAATGTTTCCCTGAGCTTTTTAATGAGAGTAACTCTACCCATCTTGAAGCCCTGATGTGATGCTGGGTTTCCTATTTGTCCTTTCTGATACTTTTGTGTGGTGGGAGAAGCAATTTCATTTTCTGATGCATACTCATTTCCAGTTATGGTTGATATACCAGTGATCTTTGAGTTTTGGCTCCATGAATCCCACTGTTCTCCCCAAGTCCTTGAATGTGGCTGTAACCATGGCAATTCCGATGCTGTTCAGACAAATGTGGAAGACTTTTGATCTGACACTTGCAATGGGAAAAGCAAGGCTTTCTTTGCTGTGAGACCCAAAGCAAGAGAGAAGCAAGGAGGACTCAAGAAAGACTTTTAGCAACTGTTGAGCTGGAGCTGGTGTCTGGGCTTCAGAACTTAAGGGCAACCAGGGTGGATGAGAGCAGGGATCTGTGCTCACCAGCAGTGCCCAGCACCAAAGGCCTGTGAAAGAGCAGGGCAAGCAAATGGTGGCCTCTTCTCCTCAGCTGTGCTCTGTGCTTCTGGTGATAACTCTGTTTGGAGGCTTCCACACCAGATAGGGTATCTCTGTGTGTGATAGCCATGCAAAATGGACTAACAGCCCCCCCAACCAAGTTCTGCAAGATTAGTGAGCTGAATTCCCTCTAGGAAGGGTCTTGTGCCATGGCAAGGGAGGCAGTGGGAACATGTGGCTGATAATCAGGTTGGGCAAAGGAGGAGGAGAACTAGGGGGCTAAGACTAGCATTTCTGGTGGCCGAAAACTGTCAAATTAGCTGAAGTGTGGCTGAAACATGCCACTGGATGTGAAGCAGCATTGCAAGAGATGAATCACATCTACAGGTCTGCAGCCACAGTGTTTGGGTCAGCAAGCCTGTGTCAAGTGCTGTGCTATAGCCCAGCACGATGGCAGCATTCCTGCTTTCTGCAGAACGAATGCACGCTGTCATGAATAGTTTTGTTTGCAATTTCTCCCAGAAAGTCTCCACAAGATTGTTTACATGATTGTGCCTTCTTTAACCTAATTATTCAGCAGATCCCCCACATGGAGCAGCAGTGTATGTTTGCAGAATCATTCTATTGCTGGTAGAGCTATTTTACCTCCCCAAGCAGCATCAGATATGGCAATAAAAGCAGCTGTCTAGGCTACAGTTGTTAGAAGCTGTTATTCTTCTCTCCCACCTACCCATTGAGATGATAATTCTGTCTCCAAAATGCTGCAGTGTATATACAGTATTTAAATACTATGAATTATAGTGCTTCCTGTGAACTCTGCTGTGGTAATGGAAATCCCTTTTCTCATTTCCTATCTATCTGGGATATCTATTGCCCAGCTTGTTGTAATGGCCCACCAGAGTGTGCATCTGCAGCAAAAATTTTTCCCAGAGTAGGGCCTGGGAGCCAGGCACAGCTGTAGCTTCTGTCACAACTGATTTGGTAGCTGGCACTGGAGAAAGTACCTTGGGGGAGGCAGTGGAGACTGCTCATCTTTTTTATTGCGATGGGTCAATCCTCTGCAAAGGCCCCTGGCATTGCATGGAGGAAAAAAAGAAAAAGTGATCCCTGTGTTCATACTTCCTTTTGGATCTGACAGACAAGCTGTCTGCTCAGGAAGGCCCTTCCACAAAATTACTGATTTATTGATTTCCATCCCAGTAGCCTGTGGTGGGCTGGGGAAGTGCAGCAGTGAGAGTGGGTCTTGCAGTGTGATGCTGCTGCCTGAGGGGTGGCGAAGGGATGGAGATGTGCTGGCCACATGGTGGGCCAGGGAGCCGTACAGGGTATTTTTTTTTCTGTCAGCTGACTTCAGTTTGACTAAATCTGAAACTTCAGGAGCTGGCTTGCCACCGACAGAGCCAGGTGTGGGGCTGCCTCCTCCACATTGCTCTGCCAAAGTACCTGTTTCTGGGCACCTTCTCCTCTGCTCCCGAGTACCTCAAAGGCCCTGCTGTTTGCAAGCCCTGCGGCTACTCCCAGTGGCGCAGGCTGTGTGGGGGTCTGCCCTGTGGTCTCCTCTGCCTCCTCTTCTGGTTTTATGCATCTCCCTCCCCTCATCTGCTCTCTCATTGCTGCTCTGTTCAGTATCTGAAGTAGCAAGAGGAAGAGTTTGTGAACTCTGGCTGAACTGACAGCATCTCTTCAGAGCGCTCCACATTTCTGCAATTATTTTTTTTAATTTTATTTATTTTTAACAGGCTGTGCTCCCAGATTTACTGAGCTGAATGCAATTGCCTAGTTTCATTATTCTGTTGCAATAGGTCTACTGGCAAGTTTATTAAGCAATAAGGGATGAAAGGC
Organism: Nothocercus julius; assembly: GCA_013398735.1. Lineage (NCBI taxonomy): Eukaryota > Metazoa > Chordata > Aves > Tinamiformes > Tinamidae > Nothocercus > Nothocercus julius. Next base: position 663,522 of record VZSV01000148.1, on the reverse strand, counting down.
AGTGAGCTTCTGGGTGGTTATAGTGTGTGTTTGGTAGTGTTGATAAGGTACAAGGTCGAAGGCTCGCAGCTTTAATCACAAGAGAAATACGTGCTGGAGAGGCAGGATCTTTTTTTTCCTTTGCCTGAAAAAAAGATGTTTAGGAGAGAGCAGCTGTGATGTTACATCCATGGCTATCATCCCTTTAAGTTTATGGACCACCAGGTGTTAATTTGAGATAGAAATCTCCTGGACCAGCCCTTCTTTATCTGGAGCCCTCTGATTAAAGATAGTTTTGGCTGACAAAATTAATGCTGAGGGTCTGTCTTTACCTACAGAAACCCTTGAGCTTTCTGTGTCTGCAGATCTGTCAGATCTCATGAAGTCCAGCAAGCTGCTCCTGGTGGCTCTGCTGATGCCTGTGGCTCATGCCTTGACACGTGGCGCTCCGGCATCCCAAGGCAATCCTGCGTGCCTGGAGGGAAGCAGCATCTCCCTGAGTGCTCTCTCTGCCTGGACACCTGGAATTCCTAGTGTAATATGGTTGCATGCCATTGTAGGTGTGCTGTCCACAGTCAAGGACATGTTGGGTATGTGTTCAGTGCATGACACCCTGTGAGGATATAGGCTGTGGGTGTTAAGCTTAAAAGACCCTATCACTGGTGGCAAGTGGGGGTTGCATCTACTGGGCAGCAGCAAAGTGAGCACATAGGAGGATTTATTCTTGGCTTGTTGCATTGAAAATTAGCAGTAAACTATCCTAATGTCTCCAAAAACAGCTTACTGCATAATGGTGTGAATTTTCTTTACTACAATTTATCACCTCACACCTCCCTGAAGGAAGCCTTGCTCTTATGGTAAAATATGAAACTCACCTCAGGAGTTGAGGAGCTGAAAATCAATCAGTCAAAAGAGTCTTTACTCGGAAGCTGGAACAGCAAAAGAAAAATCTGACTTTCACATCTCTATTTTGTCACTAGTCAGCGTTGTGATATTTGGCTACTTATGTCACTGCTGCCAGAGTCGTGGTCTTGCACGTGCCCTCTAAATCTGATCTAACAATATATCCTAACATAATGAGGCAATGCAGGGTGAATTAACAAAATTAGGAGGATTATGGTACTTTCTTTAGAAATGCTGGGTGGTATTATTGCCTCCCTGTGGAGGCTGTCAGAAACTGAAAGATGGTGTCTGAGGGAAAGAAACCCTTATAACAATATAGAGAAGCCACATGGGCAAGGGATCCATGCAGCTTATGTCAAGAAAACAGGAAGCATCTGTCTCTGTGGGGAATGGAAGAAATAATTAATGTATCCGTGTACAGCCCGGGAGATTGATAGCTGTAATTTAGCAGTGGCTGTTCAGCACTTCTCTCAGACATGACAAAGTGGCCTGCAGTGTTACCTGTTTCTTAATCTCTTCACTGCAGTTGGGAAGTGGCTGGAGTCACTTTCTTTGGAAGGAGATCCTGTAAAGTGAAACAGTGATGATGTGCGACCATATGGGAAACCATATGTGAGGGCAACATCTGCACAAGGGCTTCATCCTTTCTTCCTCTTTCATTCCCTTTCTCATCTTAATTGCAGAGGGTGATTGGATTAATATGCAAATCAGCTCAACAGCTACAGCTGAAGAGCTGAATCAAACTCGTGGCAGGGAAATGCGCACAGCGCAGTCGTGCGAGGGGAGCGGAGGAGTGAAGGATTAGCGCCATGCGGGGCAAAGCCTGCGCCGCCGTCGGGAACGGAGGCTGGGGAGGAGCCCCTTCTGCTTTCTGGAGAAAGGAACTAAATGATGGGCAGAGGTGACTGGGGAGCTGGGCCCTTCTCTCCTGCACAGTGCTCCCTGGGGCCAGTGGGTTATATTTCACATGGCTTTTGAGGTTATATCCTTGTTCTTGCTCATGTCACTGATTTGGGGGACTTGCCTCTCCTCACCTGGCATAGCCCTGAGATTTGAAATCCAGTGTGGGAAAGATTTACTTTAAGGATAGAAAATTGACATTTACTGTTTTATAACTCTGACTCTGTTTATAGTGCTTTCTAACTCTGTTCAACTTACTGAAACAGATTTTCATCTGGTGTAAATAATGTAACTGTTCTCTCCAGTGGAGCTATGATGATTCACACCAGCTTGGGTTTGGTTTCACTAACCTTAACTCCTCAGTGTAATTAGCTAGAAGATGGCATTGCACTCCTGTACGGGTGTTTTACAGCTTTGAAACCACTGTAGCAATTTTGTGTAACTTCAGAACCTAGGATGCAACACATGCGTACATGTGGTGACACCCCCACACCTGCAAAGTGTGTATGGTGGGGTTAACTGATAGGAGAAAACATGGGGCTCCTAGGAGATCTCATGGTATGCACTGTATTCTGGTAGTGTTTCTTCTGGGATCACCTTCTAGCCAGCTTGCAGTCACAGAGTTTCCCCAGGTCAAAATACCCAATTTCTCATGAATACAGATGTCTAAAGTGCTCCTGGGTGCCATAAATTTTCTGTGCAAGTTGTTACTATTAGCCTCTGGCTTAGGGGTCCTCAGGGTAAAGGAAGTGGGGCTGGAGGAGATGTGTATGGCAGCTGAGTTGTGGTGTTCTGTTCATTTTTCTTGAATGTCAAGTCACTTGGCAGGAAGGGCTATGAAACAAAAAGAGGGAGTTAATTGACGTGATTGCAAGGGATGCTTTATTGCCTCCTCATGTGGTTCTTGCATCCACGTCAATGTCTGGTTGTTTATCACATGGCCCTTTTTACCTAAAATCTCTCTCTTGCCACATCCTAATGTGATGGCTTTGTAGTACAGTGAGGATGAACAGAGAACCCTCCTGTGGCTGCTGCAGTGGCTCTGGCTAAGGACTTGCAATATGGCCTTCTCACCATCCCAAAAAAGACTAAAGTGGGGAAGGGTGATGAGCTCAATAAGTTGACTTGTGATACAAAGCTTCCTTCTCTGGGCATCTTCCCTCCATCCTCCACTGAGGAAGGCAAAGTGGTTTTGTTGATGGATTTCATGGAATGGGACACCTGGGAGCAACAGCTATTTAAGTGCAAAAATGTCCTCTATGAAGAGATTATGTTTTTGTTTAAGCTTGTTGGATGTCATGATGACAGGTGTGTGAAGACTGTGTGGACAAATGAAGTGGAAGCAACGCTCAGCAAGAGGCACGCGAGCTTGGGAGGGGGCTGGATTTGCAGTGCAACACGGAATCAGATTGCAGAGATCAGTCATGCTGAAAAGGTATTGACTGAAGATAAAATGCAGGTTCTTACCTGCTCATTTTCTGTAGTGCTTTATTCTTCACTTCTGTTTGGTATTTTGCAGTGAATAAAAAGATTTATCTTCTCTCTCAGGCAGGGTTGCCCTTTGCAGGCCAGCTGAGCTCATTGTTCTTTCCTCATCCCATCTAGGAAAGGCTGAAACACAAAGAAGGCAAGGCTCCATTTTGCAAGTTAACCAACAGACAAAATCCTGCATGACTTGACCACATCTGCTTTGGACTGATGTGCTCCCATTCACCTGCTATGAATTTTTGACCTCATTCCTCACTGTGACAAGTGAAAATAAATGTGAACAAAGGAGGTGTGGTCAAGTGCTGCCAGCCACGTTGTCTCTGGAGGTGTAGGGAGATGGTCTAGTCCCTCACCCACAGTTCTGAACATGGCCAGCTGCTGTTCAGAGAGCAGGTAGAGGCTGCTGTGTGCCATGGAGGGCCTAGACATTTGGGCTGAATAAAAATCCAAAGCTGAGGAATTTCCTTGAGTTCCCATGATGACCTAAGAACCTCTTCTATGCCATGGGTGACTATAGGCACATGGAGACTGGTGGGGTGGTTACTTATGGATCCCTTAGCTGGCAGAGGCTGGACTGCTAGGAATCCAGAAGCCAGGGGAGACTGAGATGGGAACTGAGGAGATTGGGCTCTCAGGTTTTAAGCCCCTTGTCAATATTTGGGGGTGGTTGAGTTGTAGCTTAATGACTGGAAATCCTAAGAATGCAGGTGCAAGGTGAGGAGAACCACACAAATGGATAGGAGTTTAGGAGATGAGTTTCCTAATAAAGATCAAAACCATTATGTGATGAACAGAGAAACTGCAGAGCCAGCAGCTTGGGATTCCAAGGTTTCTGGTACTATATGAATCAGCTTGCTGAGATGCTGCATGGGAAAGCTGTGTGAAAAGCTGGAAGTTATTCTCAGCACAGTTAGGTGTAAACAGATATCGTCAACTGGCTGATTGGGATCAGCAAATAGATCCTGTTGCCTTCTCCTGCTGGCTCCCATGCATTCAGGTGCAAAAGTCACCATGGTTTAATGCTGTTCTACATCCTGTGTTGCTGCTCTGCTGAACCTCCCCTTCCCAAACACTTCTGTGGTTGAATAGACTTGGTAGTGGAAGCTGGTCAGGGTGTATGGGCAAAATAGACTAAACTTGTTCTGGACCCTTGCTGTGAGGACGAGGTCTGATTCCTTATGCTGTTAGCAGTCACTTTTCACTCCCCCTAAATTTTGCTTGTAAAAGACTGAGGAGATGCTGACTGGTTGCCACTTCCTACAGGCTGTGTAATCAAAATGACTCCTCTGTAAAGGAAAGACACGTAAGCACAGGTGTTTAGGTAGCTGTATTTTCCAAGGCCTTTAGGTGAGAAACAACAAAGAGCATAAATTCAGAGTGATATAAAACCCAGATAAACTGAAGCTGCTGCAAAGGAAACTTTGTATGTGTGTGTGCACATGCATTTGCCTCTCTGAATGTGCCTGCTTCCCTGAGTTTGTCCTTTCTATTGGATTCAACCGGAGCTGTCTGAATAACTAAAAACAAACAGAAAAGCATAAATGATTTCCCAATCAGCAGGGACAAAATTTGTGAATTATTTATCCAGAGATGATGATTTCTCCGTGGAGTTAGTCAAATTGCCGGAAAATCGATTTCCTAGTAAACTAGTTGCCTATGACAGGTTGAGTGGTGTGGGACACCTTACCTGTGGCTGTCAGCAGGTGAGCTGTTGTGCATTGCTGGTGAAAGGAGGAGTAGGAACAAGGTAAAAACAGGCGAGGTGGTGTTTCATGTGCTTAATGATTCTCTGTTAAGTTTCCTGCTCAACATATTGAATTACTTGTTTTAATAATTTCTCAGTTTATGATCTTGCTGTACTCAGGGGATGAAGTCTCTCTGGCTGTGTGGATGAGTTCTCCCACATGAGGGTGATTTTGCAGTAGAGATGTAAAATGTTCTGCACATCCTAGCACGGGCATTACCTAAGTTCCTGTATTTGCTGGTCTCCTTTAAATCCCATCGAAGGTAAACAGTCATGGCTCTTCTCTTGCTATTTTTCCATGACCCACAGCAACTTTATGTCCAAGGAGGGCTCCCACCAACAGTGGTAAGGGCAGATCAGGTTCTGCTTTGTTCTTTTTCTGCCAAAATGGCTTCTTTCCTGCTTTTCCTTAAATAGAAGGCTACAGCCACCTCTGACCCCCCTACCCCTACTGTAGACAACTGGGATCATATAAAACTCATTAAAGAAAGTAAATGAAGGATGTGGGCAGGCCTGGCAGTGACAGCTTTCTTGTGGTGCCAGCAGGCCCTCCGCCAGGTAAAGCCAAGCTCCCAGCGGGAGCTGCTCGGAGGCCTTCGGGATGTGTACAGAAGAGTTCTGTGGCGAGATGAAATATTTAAACTGCTTTGGTCTGAAGTGAGATGGGGGAGCAGCAGCCTCTTTAATCTGTGTGCAGTTTTAAGACTGCGTGTGAATCATTGATGAGGAGGGCAGAGTGTTTCTAAAGCTCTGGCAGGTCATTAAACCTGGTGATGGACTCATTATTGGGGAGCTGTGTGGAAAGCCATGGACAAAGGTACTGGAGTGTGTCATACACTGCCCTGCAGACTGCCAGGACCTGCTACCTGTGACTTTCCAGGTATTGTTGTGGTGTTATAAAGGAAAGTGTCTCAGGCCAGGGGATTGTGTTGCATAAGAGGAAACTTATGAAAGAATCTCTTTGATCTGTCAGGGAAAGGCACAAGAAGATACAGTAGATGAAATTCAGGACACGCAGTGTTTTTAATTATGTGATTGGATCGCGTGTGGGACTTGGGTAAATCACTATTGCCAAGTCTTTTAACCAGGACTCAGCTGGTGGGGGAGAAGAGACTGGGGAGCTGTTACAATGCTAGTGTGTCCGTGGCTTCAGTGGATGCAGACCAGGAGAGGCAGCTTTGCCAAGCTGCGTCCTCTGCCCCGCGTGGTTCGCGGCACTGCTGGCCTTGGTGGCTGTGTGACCTGTGCCGTACCTGCTGTTCTGTGCCTTAGGCTTCCTCTGACCCATCTGCAAAGATCACACATGCCGCTCACCAGGTTGGTTGATTTTCCAGCCTTTGCACTGACAAATGGGATGACAGATGATCCCTTCAACTGGTTTGATTTTTTTCCTTTTTTTCTTCTTCCCCTAGGAGAGTTTTGCTTTAAAGTAGGTCTGTGGCCTCACACTTAGGGGCTGGTCCAGACTTAACTTCACCTTTCTCTAACCCTGGGCCTCATCTCTAATTGTTAATTCTACAAAGATAGATACTTGGGTGATGTAAACTGGTGTTACCCTCTTGGCTTTAGAAGGGTTTACAGCAGTTCAACAATATCCCCCAATTGCCTTACATCTACTTAGCTGTGTTCAAAGCACTGTGCAAACATCACACCGAGGAGGAGGTGATACCTGCCTCCCTCGGGCGCTGGACATGTCCCTTGGCTGGCAAGGAAGCGGCCAATGCCCTTTCTGCAGCAAGGATGTAGTGGTCTGTCCTTGCTTCCCTGGCCTTCAGAAGGGAGGGAAAGATCTGAGAAGGGGAGGAAAAGACCCTTCCAACTGCAGCATAAAAGAGGAGGAAAGTGGCCGGAAATGTCAAGGATGCCTCTGGGTTGAGAGCTCCGAGTTACTCATCCTACTGCTTCCTGGCTGGCTGGAGAATGGAGAAGCCTGAGGCATCCTGGAGGAAGGGCATGTCTGGCACAGCATGGGGGTGGGACTGCTCTGCCAGCCCCTGGGCCTGCAGCTCGGGGAAGCCTGTGTGTTACTCCAAGCTTCGGGCGGTGATCAGAAAGAACTGCATCCCCCTAGGTAGGCACAGAGCTGTGCTGGCTGCGTTTGATGCTTGTGCTTTCTTAAACTTTTGTTGGGACAACTTGCTTCTAAAATGCAATTGTTCCTAGCAGTGTGAGAACTGATTGCTGCTCAATATTGCTTAGGAATCCAAAAGAGGATGTGAAAAACTGAAGAAATTCATATTTTGTTGCACACAAAGATATCTAAGATGCTTTGCTTTTGTCCTTGTGTAAACAGTAATTGAGTTGTTCCTTTGGCTTGTTTTGGTATATCACTTGAAACAAATCAGTCTTCCCTTGAATGATCTGTTTTCAGAAATCCTCTGAGCAGTGTGTTTGGTGTAGGTGGGGAGAGGGGTGTGTAAGGGTTTGGCACTACATAATTTGGGCAGGGAAAGCAGTGGGAAAGAACAAATGAATTCTGACATTGTAAGCGAAGAGGAGGCAGTGGAGAGTGTGGCTTCAGCTGGCAGCCGTTACATTAACAGCTTGGGTATTTCAGTAATCAATTTAGAGTTGACTTTATCATGTATGCAAAAAGCTCAGCTCTTCAAGGTATGTGGTTTATAGCTCAAAGCAGTTGAAAGTCAAGAGATTAAGATGGTGTAGCGCAAGAAGAATATATTAACGTTATCTTTTCCAACCTCAGAAAGTGATAGTGGGAGTAGATTTCTGTTGCTTGTGATCCCAAACTCTGTTCAACTAGCAGCAGAGGAGGAGTTACCTGTTATTTCTTTCTCTGTAGAAAGCCCACTCTGCATTTATCACCTCAGACTGGACCACATCTGGACTCCTGTATCTCTTGGCAGTGTCTGGCTCTCCAGCCACCTGAAATATGTGTCTGGCCATTTGCTTTTCCCTTCCAGTTGAACGCTGGGCTGCAGTGGACAGCCCAGCAGCATGAGCTTGTTCTCTTGCTGATCTTTGCACATTCTTTTACCTTGAGAAGAACCTGCTCATGGCAATGATCGAGGCTTTATACAGAGGCAGGAGTAGTGCTATGAAATCCAAATCTCTACTGTGGGTGACTGCAGTTATGGTATGGATAAGAAATGTATGGAGTTTTTTGCCTTATTTTTTTTTCTATGCCCATATCCACCTTTTTCTAAACCTGAATCCTCCCACTAGCCTAATCCTTCCACTAGCAAATGGTGAGAGAACCATCAGAAAACAGCTCTTACAGACAAAATGACTGAAAAGCCACCCAATCTCCCATTCCTCCCCTTCATTAGAAAAAACATACAATTGATATCACTCCACAGTCATCTGTGTTGTTGTTTTGTCCCATTTCTTTCAGCAGGTCAGACCACCAGTACATGTCTTTTCTACAAATCTAATGATCTAGAAGGAGATATGTTTGGAAAGGATGAAAATGCTGAATGCAGTTAACGTGGACAGGGGACAAGGAAGGATGTGTGCATGCACACACAAAGTCCATGCTGGGGAGTGGCCTAAAAAACAGGCTATAAAAAGATGCCAAGAGCAGTGGTATAAAATGAGGGAAAGGCAAAGCTCTAGGCTGGAAAGAATTGAAGTTGCCCTGGGGAGAGATCTTTAACAAGCTGTGGGTAATCTCCCCACAGGAAGTGTTGTTCACCATTGCAGGGGTTGCTTAAAAAGCAAACTAGATGAGGCAGTTAGAAATAGCTCTGAGGACTAATCTTCTTCCAGCAACATGATGGTTTAATGACCTAATTGGTCCTTTGGTCTTTCATGCCTACTGTTCTGTGAGTAGCTGCTTCTAGTCCTTGCAAATAAGGCTTACCCAATCTAGCAGTCTTGCCAGAAATACTCATTTGCATTCAGTGATCTGGTCCACTTTTCAGACCTCTTGGGGGTGAGAAAGCATCAGTGTTGTAGGAGATGGAATGAATGTGGGGCTTGAATTGTTTCAACCTGAATCTTGCCTTCTGATTTCTCTGTAATGCCCAGCATGGTTTCTGTCTCTGTCAGTCAGGATGTTCTTCTGAGACCTGGCCCAAAGCAAACTGCTCTTACCAAGCTGTGTGATTTAATGTAACTCCTATTGTACATCTCTTGGTTGGGTCATGCCAGCTCTTTCTGCATGTTGCTCTGTGCCTTGTCAAGGCAGATATAGGCAGACAGGTTAAGATTTCATGGCTTTTGACTACCTGCTGATGTAAAACAAGTATTTGTGGGTCTCCTTTTTCTCTCCCCATGAACTTTCTGTGGATCACAACTTCTGAGTTTGCAGAGCTGCCTCACTTTCTGAATGCCCAGTCTAGGAATGATGGGTGACTAGGGGAAAGAGGTGGCTACTTTTTGAGTATTCTTGATGCCTGCAAAATGCATTCTGTGCACCAGAGGAAACTTCAGGATGCTCAGCCATGTGACCAGAATCTACCCTGCACTGGGAGGAACACTGAGATGGTTGGAGCTAAATGCTGCAAGACAGAAACATGACCGGTACTTGCACCTATCTCATTTCACCCTGATAATTATGAAGGGCATCCTTTCTTCCTCCTGTTCTCCTTGACTGTTTTCCATTCCTCATGTTCCTTTCCATGCTCTTTGGGATGTGTGGATCATTGCTACATCTATTATGCTGCTAAAATCAAGTTCTCAACTGTAGTTTCTTTACCATCCTTTTCCCTTTCTACATCTGCTTGCAAAACAGCCTGGCAATAGATGAAACTTTAAATACATTAGACATGCATTTGCATTTGAAGGAGAAAATAAAATATGCATGACTTGTCCTAATTCAGACTCCCAGACTGGTTCCAGATTGCCTGTCATTGCCCTTCTGCAACTGAAATTTGACTTTAAAACAATTTTAATCATTGTGTTCCCCCCCCCCTCCAATTTTAAGTGGTGGGGCTCCTATGGCATTCAGAAAAAGCTTCTTCATCTGGTAGAGGTGATCTCTGAATTTCATTTCTTTTCAGAGATTTCAGTCCTGGTCCCTATGAGCTGCTGAGCATCATCAGCCCCCTTAGCTTTGGGGGTTACATAGGCTCTGCTCTGTTGGGATTGGTCCCAGTATGTCCTCTATGTCCTAGTCTTTCTTCTGTGATTTTCCGTATGTTTTCCATATTTTTCTCTTAAATGCACTGGTTATGGGTGTCTGTTCCCTTGGAGCTTCTTAGCAGGCCTGCATTTACTGCTGCTTACTTGGCTAACACAACCTGGACAAATGTCACCTGAAGCTGCAGCTCCTGTGGCTCCCTTTGTATTTTTCCCATCATTATTTCAGTGCTTACATGTTCTGTATTAACTAGTTGTAAAACTACCAGGAGGAAAACAGAGTGAAGTAGGACTGCAGATCTTCTGTCTGTAGTTCAGGCTAAATTTGAGAGTTTTGATACTCAGGGCACAAACTTTGTACAGAAAGGAGATTTCTGCAGTCTGTGCTCCTGGCTTATTCAAAGCAACACTGACCACTCATAGAAATGTGACTGCACTTGTAAAGGCCATGCATGCGCAGGACTTGGAGCTGAGACAGGAATAGGATTTATTAATAGAGTTTAGTGATAAAGGAGGTAATACTGGTGAATGAGCGATCTGTCAATACTAAGTATTGGAATATTAGAGAAACAGCATCCTAGTATTTGCTGAAAAAACTGCTCCAAAGTCACTTGGAGGGGAATGGTGTATGGTCCTGGATGTGGTGAGCAGCCCCTGTGTCTGTTATCCCCAAGTAACTGGGAGGGAAATTACGACTGGGAAAGAAAGGAATCCTTGCTGAGGAATGGAAAAAAGCTACTGATATAGGTTAGGAAAGGTTCTGAATGCCCAATTATTTTGTGTCTTTACTCAGCACTTTCTTCAGCTGGTAGAACTACAAAATAGGTAGGAAGGTTTTTCAAAAGATACTCATTGCAAATCAGAAGGGAAATATCCACTGTGTGTGTTTCCTTTGGCCACTGCCAGGTAATGAAAGCCCTTTGGACTAGCAGATCTGCTGTTCAGCCAAAGCAAGTTATCACCGTGCTGGATAGTTGTATGTGCCCCACAGAACAAATGTGCCAGTGCATGATTTAGGTATCAAACCAGCAGAGTAACATGAGCTAAACCATGCAATGTGCCTCTTGAGTAGAGACCTCGTCTGAGGTTGAAGTGCTTTCTGCCTCTGACTGATCTGTTTACTGAAGTTACTCCAGCTGTTCTCCTCCCCAGTGCACCTTCTGCGCTGCTGCTGTGATGCTTGAGCACAGGGAGGGCCTCTCTCCATGCTCTGCCTCTGTGCAACAGCTAGGATGCAACAGTATTAATCACAGATGTCACCGAGCTGAGTGAACTTGTGAAACTGGTAGGAGGTAACAGAAAGGGTCTCTTGGCAGGTGATGCAGTGATGTGAATGTAATGATTTTGGGGTTAATATTTTCTTTTAGAATCTCATAGCAGACTTGTGGTGCTCTCCTGTGTGAATTCTGCTAATGTGTGTGCCAGGGCTTAGTGAGCAGCACGGCAGAATAGTGACATGTAGAGACTAAGTCAGAGCTGTAAGAGGAGGTGAGAGGGGCTGATAGTGAAATAGCTGTGCTTTGCCTCGCTGCTGTATTTCGGTCTATCACAACGGCTAAAGGCTGTTCATCATCATATGTTGGAGCTAGACACTGTTCTAAGCTTGTTTGCACCCCTGATCTCTGTGAAGGTGCTGCCTCTTGGGCATAGCCAAATGTAGACTGTCTTCAGGCTGCGTAGGTTGGCATCACAAGGGTGATGACACATGAGATGCAAGCAAATGGTATGATTAGCTGCTGTATGGATAACTGTTGTTTATTAATAATGTTGAGTGAAAATTGACCTGTTCTCTGGCTGCTAGCTGAGAGGTTCAACAGCTGAGCTGTCCTATAAAGAAACCTGGGGGACTTCCAGACATGGAACCATTCACTTGGTTCTATGAACTCCTTATAGGAATGAGCTTCTTGACCTAGTGTATGTTCTTAGTATCCATCAGTGATGAGATTGTTTTGAAGCTCCCTGGATGTATTTCCCAATGATCTTGTCATAGCTGGCCTTGAAAAAAGGGATTGTGGTGTGCTTGGAGTTGGCATGATGTTTCTCATGATTGAGTGCCTCTTAAAACAACAACAAAAAAAAGACCATATTGAAAATCAATTTTCTCCTTTCAGGTCTTGAGCAATTTTGTAAGGTATAATAAGATGAGCAATCTGGTTCTGGCAGTGAAAAGAGCAGATGCCAAGCTGTAATTCCCCTTACCAGAAGATGCTGTGGAGTTGCTTTGTTTCCCAGAGCAAAGAATCTGTATTATTAATGGGAGGACAGTTAAAACTGAAGTCCTGGGAGCAGCTCCATACAGGATCTGTGCCATATGGAGGACAGTAGGCAGGGACACATCCTGGCCAGACAGGAGAGAGACAATTACTTAGAGTGAAAGAGTTTTCTTTTGCCTTTAGTGAGCAGGGGAGATGGCTGGGGCACCACATCCCCTTGGGGCAAGAGGAGGCATTTCTGTCTGGAAACTCTTGCTTGTATTTCTGTGAGTCAGCATCCTGGAGGATGGCAGGGCAGAGCTGGCAATGCCCCTTCATACAGAGACAGCAGCTCTGGGGCCCTGGCTGGGTCCTTCACTTGCTTCTCAGCTGAATGAAGACTCAAGGATTTGAACAAAAAATCCATGCTCTTAGTGCTGACATTTCCTTGTGTACAAATTATTTCTTATGTCTAGCAATATCCTGGTCATGTTACCACCTCCTCCCTTGTCAAGGTCAGAACCCAACCAGCTACTTAAACAGCCCAAACCTTCTGAACGCACATTCTTGTAGGTACAGATAGGCCTTGTTTTTAAAGACGCTGCAGGCTGGTGCAGGGCTGCAGGGGTAAATTCATGCCAGAATTTACAGATTTATACCACTGGCTGAGTAATGCCTAACTCATCTAAATGGTCCTCAACCTTGTCCCTGTTCTGGTCAGCAATCTTGTACTATTATTAAAATTACTGTTGTTAAGTACTGGGTCACAACCAACCTTTTTCCTGGAGGCTGCAGCAGAGATAATATTGCTTGCTCTGTGTCATCAGATTTGTTCTCCTCCATTAAGGAAAGCATAAGCCCATCAGTTTACTTTCCTCTTTTAATGTATTTATAGAGTCTTTTTGTCTTTTATGTCCTTGTTAGTTGTAATTCTTTTTCTGCCTTAGCCATTCTGATTTATCCCTGCATGCTTGTGTTGTTCATTTATACTCTTACTTGTCCTTGTTCCCACTTTCTATATAGTTTCTTTTTGATTGCTTGGTCTTCAAAGTGCTTGTAGTGTAGCCACATTGGTTTCAAGCTATGTTCACTCTTTTCTTTGCACTAGGATAGACAGCTATTTTGCTTTTGCTACAGTCCCTTTCAGCACTAGCAGATCTCCTCTGTTCCTCTCTACCTTAGGTTGTCTTCCCAAGAGACCATGCCTTGCAATCTCAAGGTGTTGAATTCTGTTTTTTCTCTTGTTTTTTTTTATGCTTATTGTCCTTGTTTTCCTACTCTCCTGTCCTTTCCTCTCTTACTGTGATCACTTCTGCTCTCATTGCCTTCTACTTTGCAATTCTTAACAGTTGCTCCCTATTAGAATCAAATCTAAACTGCCCACCTTCTTTCTCTATTTTTCACCTTTTAAAACAAAGACTTGTCACTGTTGCAAACAACTTAGACCTACTTTACTGTTTTGAGTAACCCAAACCTTCCAGGGCAGCTTATATTTCTGCTATTTACATAGAAAATAGTTGTACACTTGTTTCTCTTTTGGATCACCCTCTTCTCTCCATAGAGTAAGAAATCTTGAACAGAAGCTGCCAGCTGCATCACCCACTCCCCTTTTCTATGTTGTCTTGGCATATGTATATGTGGCTTTCCCTATATATTTTCTATGTGGGTTCATTTCTGATGTCGCTTTAAGGATGGAAAGGCTCCAAAGTAACAGACCAAATAAGTGAAAGCAAAATAAGATTGCTTATAATATGTTCCCAGAAATTGCTTTTCCCATCACAGTGATCTTTGAGCTACATCTTCACTCACTATTAGGAATCAATATAAAAGCTAAATGGCCTGTTAGAGCTTTCCTTTAAAACACGGTCTTCTCTTCCCCCTACCTAACATCCACTATCAAGGGTGTATTTGCCCTGCAGTTTGAGACCTCTGTTGCAACTTGTTTCTCGAACAGAGCTGCCTGGCTAGATAAGTCCAGGGAACCCTGAGACTTCATCAGGTCTCATTTGTGAGTCTCCCCTGCTGTCTCTTCAGCCATCCCTCTCCTGGCTTCCTTTGAAAATAGTCTGTTTGCCAAAGATGGTGTTTGCTTCCTTGCCTTGTCTTATGTTAGCTCTGGTTTAGCAACAGGAGCAGGTTATGAAGATGTTTGTGTAGATTTGCATTTGGAGCTTATGCACAATTTAAAAAGATGCAGAGCAACAATAACAAGAAATTCAATTGAATCTACAACACTTGCACTAGTTATCCACTTGTGCCATCTATCATCATATGAATTCAGCTAAGTATTTACACATATAAGATGCAAAAGTGTGACTAACATCTGGAATTTTATCACTGGAATAGAAACATGTGCAGTTCCCTTGGTAGCAACAGTAAGCTGGAATGGTGATGATGGGTGGAATGATGCACACCCCATTAGTTACAAATGTTAAAATGAGATAGTCAAATGTCACCCTACAGCCTTCTATTGCCCTATTTCAGTGTGCTGAAAGCTGGTGTTGTGCTTCATTTTTCCAGAGAGTTAAAGCATTTTCAAAATGTTTCTAGTGGAAGGAAAAACTTTGCAGCAAAATTCAGACTCAGGTGTGGAAGGTTTATATTCTGAGTTTTTTTGTTTCTGCTTCTCCAAAGTTGTTTCAACTTGTAAATTATTTGCTAAAAAGCAAAGGAAAAATGTGTTTTCCATTCTTTGCTCCAAATAAGTTTACAGAGTTGTCTAGGCAACACATGCACACACAATTACATTTCAAGGTATGTAAACATTTTTCATACTTTATAATTTTAATCACAAAGTAAAACCATAAACACCCATTTTCCAGTGCTGTTGATTGCAGTGCCTTTACAACAGCAGAACACTTAATTCAGCATTTTGCTCCTTCTAGAGAATTTGAAAAAAATCTTTTTATAGGTCCCGTGCTCCTGTTTCTTACTGTTTAACTGCAAGTCATGAAACAGCCTGAATGTTAGCTTAGCTAGATAAGTGGTTTGGCTTTCATTTATCTGGGGGGAAAAAAAAGGCATTTCATTAAAAAAAAAAAAAAAAAAAAAAAAAAAAAAAAAAAAAGCTGTATGAGGAGATTGAAAGTAAGAATTCTAATGGGTTCAAAAGTCAGAGCAACTAAAAGCTGGGTCTGCCACCTATTTTTTTTGATCTAATTCCTTTTGAAAGCCATTCTCAAGAGTTTTTGGAGTTATTCAGTCTTAAGTCTTAAATTCTCATTTGACACTGCTGCGGTCATACTGACTTCGGATGGTCTCTGAAAAGGTGTTTGTTTCAAGTAAGAAAATGTTTCCATCATAAAAAGCTTAGCAAGTCATTTGCCATTCAAGACCAACATGTGATAATCAAATGACAGGTTGATTGTTTCAGTTAGTGCAGGGCTAATGACTGCCAGCCTGGGATGAGAGTTATTGGTTCAAGTTTCTACTCTGTTCAAGAATTAATCCATCACCAAGGTCAGAGGAGATGTTCGGGGTGCTCAGCTGCACAATGCTGAGGAAGGATTAGGAATGCAAGGATTTGATGTGGATACCACAGTCACATAGCTTCCTGCTTGTCAAAGGGGTACATAAATACATCTTTGTAGTGTTTGGAGGCTGGAAACATTAAGGATTCTGTAGTAATAAGGAACTAGGAGTCTTCATAAATAAGCACTGGAGAGAGGAGAGACATCAAATAATGGAATGAATTAGCCTCATAAGTTCACATGAATACTCTAATTCATAGATGAAGTGGCTTTCTATTAAAGAGTGGCAAGGCTTGAAAAACTTCCTGAACAAGGATGTCCATTTGGGAGTTTAAAGCACCTCAATTTGTGTGCTGCCTCTATACCATTTGCTGATTCACCTCATCTTTTCTGAGCATTCCCATTGATGATAAGGACCACAGTTAAACCTCATACCCGATTATCTGGGCATAATCCTTAGGCTTAAGTTTTCCTTGCAGATACTGATGACAACAAATGCAGGTGCTATTCTCCACAAATGTAGTCAATTCCTCTTTCTAGAAACATGCCTGCCTGAAGACTCACTCCTTCCAGCAGTGCTGTTCAAGCATTTTGGTCTGCACCCAATTAAGAAGTGCCATTTGCATCACACCATATTCATATTTGCCTCCCGTGCTGATCCCACGCTGATGTGAGGTGTTGAGCCTCACCCAGCCCCTTTTGCACCGTCTCAATGGTGCTGCAGCCCTCCTAGGCTGAGCACTGCAGCAGGAGCTGGTGCAGATGTTGAATCAAAGGGCAAGGCATGTGCATTGGCTCATCCATAGAGACAAACTAATGGTGAATTAGTCTTCATATTGCCTTCTGTACACCCACTGAGTTTTAATGTAAGCATGAAAACAAAAGCTGCTTTCACATGCAGCTGAGGTCAGCATTCAGCTCATAAGGAAATAATTTGTAGTGTTAGTAGAGAATTACTACAGAGCTTTGTATCATCACGCAAAGTATAAGCCTGCCTTCTGTGTTGAACAAGATAACAACCAGCCATCCAGGAATCTTTAACCTCTGGAGCTGACAGTACAAGAATGAAAACAGAGAAGCCTCCCTCTTAGAGTAGAAGGATCAGAGGAGGCCTGTGTAATTACGAGCCATTAAGTAAAGTACATTCCTACATCTTCAAATGCCAAGGCACGTGTATAATTAGATGATAAACTGCAAATGAATAATTACCCAGCAGATGAAGGCAGAAAAGGGAAGGGCTATTTTTCATCCTCTTTGTCCTCATACAGGGAAGAGCAGTCTCTAAATTGCTTCTTTTAGAGGAAGAACTTTGCTTCTGAATAACACTGAATTTCTGAATAGGGAGATGAAGTTTCACTGATGGTCCTGGAATCTGGTGCTTTATGAAGTGTTCATGAGATTTGTGTAGTTTGGAGACTGATGGTGGCTCTGACTTCAGTTATTTCACTTGTGCTGCACACAGGTAGTTGAGGGGGTCAGCATGGGAGCTGCTGTGAGCTCTGTGCTGGCACTGAGGGATGTCTGCAAGACTGGAGTTCAGGTCCAGGTCTGCATCTTTGGCTCCTTGTTGGTGCAGCACTGCTGATGTGGAAGAACATGCTGATTTACTGCACCTGTACTGTGGCATGGACTCTCACTCAGTTATTGTGTGTCCGCTGGGGCGGCCGTCTCCGAGTGCTGGCTCACATAGAAGATAATGCAACTCTCTTAAACTTTCTTTCATTACAATGGAAGCAGTGCTAGATAATCCCACATTTACTGTGATACAAAGGTCTTTTCATGGATGTTTGCTGTATCTCAGTTGCATCATAACTTAGATGCCTATATGGGCCTCTTATACTTTCATAATTATTGCATCTTTGACATATCTAGAGGGAAGATATTTTAAAAGTTTGTCGGCTTGGCAGCAGTAAGAATGAAGCAAATAGAAATAGTCACAGAGAGCCAAAATCAGATTTGTTTCTAACTCCTCAATTCAGGAATTTTGAAATCCACCATTGGTAGATTTTATTTGTCCTGAGTATTTCCAAACCCCACCACATTTATAAATGGAAGCCTGTGCCTAAAAATCTGAAGTGTATTTATCTCTTTTTTTTTTTTTTTTTTTCTTGTTCAAAGAGTAGACTGTTTAATGGGATTATGTTTGCTTGCAGTATGTTACTTGGCCATTAGACTTCTGGTGCTGAAAAGTTTGGAGAGAGCTGTTTGGGTAACTAGAAGGACAAAGTTAGTGTGCAAATTTTGCTGAAGCCTCTTTCTGTTTTTTAATTGGTGGCTTTAAATGCTGCTTGAGAAAATTTGTAATTCAATATACTATAGCAGCTAACAAGGGTGGGTAGTGGTGCTTATATTTTCTGAATCAGTTCACCTATTTCTTATTAAAGCAGCTTTTTGAATTATGAAGCTTACAATTATGTCTAAATATAACACTTGAAGTAAAGTGTATATGTATCTTTCTGAAGTTTGAACACAGAAAATGATTCATGACCATAGCCTAGCAAAGATGTGTTTTAGCATTAGACTAATTTATACTTTGGAAGAAATATACCGATGTGCTGGCAGTGACTTTAGAATTTGCTTCTTTAATAGGTATGCACATAAAAATGATTTCATATGCATAAGCTTTTCCTCTCAAATAATCCTACAACATTTTACAGATGAATGTGCTAGCTAGAGCTAGTGAAAAATGAAACATTAAAATGTAACTGAGATGTGCTCCATTTTTGAAAATTTACAGGTTTTGAAAACCCTGGAAGACAATTTTAGCAATTGTATTAGGAAAAAATAATCAGTGTTTTCGCCAGCTTGTATAAAAGTATTCCCACTAGTTATTCTTTTTTTAAAAAAGAAAGGTTTTTTATCAAAAAACTGTTATTTGAAAACTCCTTTTTCAGAAATACACTCAAGATCTCAAACAAATCTGACAGTGCAGATTTTGGCACCAGCTGAACAGCAACTCCAGCACACGCTGATCAGCTCTGGGAATGAATGCTGTAACAAGTCAAACTTCAAGGAAATGTAGAAGAACTCTGATTGTGAGGTTAAAATATGGCTGGGAGAGGATGGCCTAGGCCCTGCTCTTTTAGTCGGTACACTGGTGTTACAATTATCAGGATTAATGATCTTGATTTTTAGTTCTCATTCAAAGGGCAGTGTCTGGAATTCACAATGGAATTCCTGTCTCCCACTAAACAGTTGGTTTAGAGTCAAGCTACATTTAAAATCTCCAGCATTGCTAAAAGCAGCTCTGATTGGAGTTAGTGGGTAGTTTCTAGTTGGAGCTGCTTGGGTAATTTCTGCATCTCATTACATTTTTAGAAATTTCAGAAGTTTTATGCTTTGAGAACTTTCTGGATTTTCTTTTATTACCCTTTTCTATTTCAGCCAGCTGACTTAGGCGGAGGTGCATGTAATAGGCAACTGAGAAAGCAAACCACTGTAGTGTGTGTGGCCAGGGGCTTTCAGGGATGTCAGCTGAAATGCTTCAGGTACCACAGGGATTTCAGCTTCATTTTCCCACATATATGGTGCACTCAGAGAATGTAGTTTTCATGTCTGTTTCTGAGACTTTTGGTGCTCTTCCCTGTGTGTGAAGAATTAGGCAGTCCTTAGATCAGGAAGTAGAAGGGACCAATTCCATAGGCCAGGAGTATTTACCTACCAAAAAAAAAAAAAAGGAAGCTAAAAGATCCAGCTGTGTATCAGATTAAGCAGAGACTTCAGCACAGCTTTCTCACATACACCTGCACAAGTTGGGGAGTGAGATATTCTGGGTTGTGTGCACTGCCATCTTTAGATGCTGATCAGAAATCTCAGCCTTGTCAAGGTGCTGTCATGATTCTTCTAATGATAAAAAGTTTTTATTTGATGGTGAATAGACAATTTTGTCTGAAATAGAGCATTTCACTCAAATTCTTGCCCTGCTCTAGTTTTGACCTTGCGTAGCTTGTAAGATCTGCTTCGATCAAAGTACATACTAACATGACTGCAAGCACAATACACTCTGTCGGAGACAAGCCTTAAAGTATGAAAAGGAAATGAAATTCATTCCCTTCTCAGTAGGCTGCCTGGAACACTTTAGTATGTAAAACAAGACATTTTTCATAGCCATTCCTTGTCCTCAGGGTACCAGCTCCTAAGTTCTGGAGGCCTTCAGAGACACTGCATGGCAGTCTTTGAATAGAGACCCATCCTTAAACTTCTCAGCCTGTGTCCCTCCTGCTTCTCATTTCTTTTGTCATGTAAGAGGAGGAGGAGGAGGAAGTCTGAATTGAATTCACTGGGACCAGAGAGGAATTAATGGGAGAACATTTTATTGAAAAACCTTTTTGCAGCTTTTTGAAGTGTATCCAATTAGAGCTGAAAATACTTGGTCTTACTCAACAGTAAATTATTTTTCTCTACATGTTGGCATTTAGTATAGGAGAAGCCATTTGGCTCTCAGAGTAAGTGGAATATAACTAAGGTGGCAGGACACCAAAAGTTTTCCAACTTAGGGGCAGGGTCCTTGGTGCAAAATGGCACTCTTGTTTTACCAGCACTGCACTGAGAAGCATCAGTGAAGTGGTATTTGTGTTGTTTATTATTTTTAAGGCAATTTCAGTTATTGTGCTGGTGAACAACTGAGTGGATGACAGTGAATGACTATAAAGCAGCTTCTGTCAGTTGCCCCCAGACTGGTGCCCATAAGTGAAGGACCCATGTGTGGTCTCTCTTGAAGCCTCTGTAGTTCTCATTCTGGACTCAACACTGTTTTGGCTTTTGTTTGATGCCATGTAGGTACCTCCTTGTACCAGTTTCTTTGAGCTGCAATCTGAAGTCCATGTACCTACTTCAAGTGCTCAGTGCACATTCTGCATCAGGTCTTCAGTGTTCTATGTACCGTCTGCCTTCCAGCTGCTTTCAGTCTTGATTGGGCAATTTTCTTTGCTTGGTCAATGTTAAAAGCTTCATAGTTGACTAATTACAGGCTGTCTAGTCCCTGTTTGAGTGTTTTATCCCCCATCTCAATCATAACTGAATCTTTTCTCAGGGCTGCCTTGTAGCAATTATTATAGTTGCCTTTCAGTTTGAGGTCAGTTGCCTACTTCTATGCCTCATATTGTTTTTTGTGTTCTCCATTTGCATATGCCTTTTGTGCCTTGTGAACATGAAGAGCATACATATAGTGTGCAGTGTTGCCAGAGCTTCTGTGCTATAGCTTCGTGTTTAGCTTCCTTGTCCTAGCTCGCAATGAGAAAGACAGCAACAGGACTGTGCGTTTACAAATATTAGTCAAACTCTCTATCTTTATAAGTCACTGAGATGATCCTATAAAAGAAAAAGAGGAGGGGGTTGAGAAAAGGATATCTCAAGTTGAGGATTGAGTGCACTGAACTCTGACTCTTATCTGTGAGGAAACATTTTGTTTCAAGACACCTGATTTTGCTGAAAGTATGAAATCCTGGAAACCTCACAGGAGGACCAGTTCTTTAAAGTTCTGATCTAACTTTTCAGTTTCAAGTTCTTTGAAAGTGGATCTGTTTCTAAACCATTTGAAGAATGTGATTTCTATTGCCCTCATTCATATTAAGACAAATTAAGATCTTAAGATATTAAGACCAAATTAGGATTGGGTTAGGACTGTCAAAGTGGTCATTCTTTAAGGCAGAGAGATGGTTTATTTTCTGTGTTTTTTGATTACCTCTCAAATTATACTGTATCCTGTGATGTGAAAAGATTGGAATATTTGCATCATCTCCACTTAGATCCTTGCTCACTCTGAGGCAAGGTGAATATTAAGAGGTATGTTGTTGGAACATGTTACACTTAGATGTTAAACAGTTGACATGTACAGAAGATGCAATCTGTTATTCACATTAGACTTTTAAATCTGGCTCTAAATTTTCATTTAGTGTGTCTTAAAGTTTAGTCTAAAGAGGTATTGGATGGTAAGTTTTGACTACACAAGCAGAGATGAAAGAGTATTAGTATCTTAAAGAGTAAGTAGGTTAACTTATCATGCTTCTCCCTGCAGCATGACCTTTCCTTGCAGCTGGGGCTGTATCTACTTGGCACCTTTGATTATCCTGGACACCTGTTGTTGATTCACTTCCTGAGTCTTTTCTTACTAAGAAGAACTTTGCACAGTTCTGAAACATACAGAGAAGACTTCATGCTGGAAGATTTCCTTTTAAGAAAACCATACAGCTTGATTTTATCCTTTACTTTCTTAAGGACCCATAGGTAGTCTCAGCCCATGGCTCATGAGATCATAGAGCGTATGAGAATTTTGGAGGTTACAGCCCAAAAAAAACTTAAGGAGTTAAAACTTGAACATGGGACTGAACTCATACAAAAAACTCACAAAATGAAGAGCTTAATGGTCTTCAAATATTTCACTCTGCAGTTGTGATGTTGCTGCATCATGTAAGCTAAGTGAGAGGGCAATGAAATGCGTGATGGGTACTGAGAGTTGCATCAGGTCAGCTCAACAGAATCTTTCTTGGTGGCCATGCAGGAATGAAAATGAGCGTATATGTTTTTGCCACTGCTGCGTGTGTGTGTGATCATGATGGGATAATCTATTATCATAATCATTCCTTCATGTCTGGAACCTATGGCTAGAAAATAATGGCCAGGTTCAGACCTTGACCCCATTCATGCAAGCTCCATATTTTTTCTCGTGCAATTTCAAGATTTCTGCTGTTGGGAGAAGGTAACTTCTTCCTTAAAAATGGTGATCAGAAATGGTCAAAAACAGCTGTCAGCTCCAATCTCTTTAGAGGTCAAACTTTGTTTAGGACAGTGACAAACTGTTGCCATCACCTACACACCTGTTGTACTGCTTCTGAACTGTAGTAAGCAATAACATAACCTGGGCAGTGAAGATCAAAAGAAGGGAAAGTTTTGGTGCTACCTGTTTAAGTAATGTATTGACTCTGTTCTCAAGAGGGAGGTATTTCAGAGTTTTGACTGAAGGGGGAAGGCATGAATTAGTTGCAATGCAGAGCATGTAAAGAGGAAGATGATGTCTCTCCTGAACTCTGAATGGAAGTGCTAACTGCTTATAGGCAAGTGTCAGGGCATGGTGTGTTGAGATGTCAACAAGATCACCCCCAAAAGTTGATGGGATGGCCTGGGGTTTCCTCTCTGTAAGTGCGTCTGCACAGGCTTTCATCGATCCAGTGGTACCTACATCTGCAGGGAAAACAGATCCGGGCTCCAAATACCTTGTCTCCTGCAGACCCCAAACTGTGAAAGGTGAGGAGAAGGTTTCATCCTGGTGTTACTTCCCCTCAGCATCATGCCACAGCTTGTTCCCCAGATGTTTTAGTGATATATCTTGTTGATTTGGTCATACATCACTTCACACTTGACATCTCTTCAGCTCATATTCTGACTAGAAGAAAAATCCCAACTTTTTTTTTTCTCTTGTGCCCATCTGCCTAGATTTCAGGTCAGTCACGCAAACCTGTGATCACCATGGATAATTTTCCATGTAACTATTTTCCTCTCCAATCCCTACCTTGACATTTCCAAACTGGCACAGTAAACACAATATCCCCAGTAAGGATGAAAATCCTTGGAAAACTGGAATGATTTCTTGTCAGTCTAGAGTAGGCTGCTTTTAAAAATTAGGCCATATGAAGAAAGCAGGCAGAGAGTTCCAGGGTGTCAATCTAACCCAGTGTCTTGCTCAGGGAATATGAATCCCTGAAAATGTTTCTAGTGGGGCCTGAGGAACCACCTGCAGATCACATAATGCATCATATGTGCACTCTGCTGGTACACAGAAGTTTACAGGGATGACCCTTCACTGCCAGAGAGATACTCCAGAGAGATACAAATAGGACAAACACAGACGGCATCAAGAGCTAATCAATAGAGGCTCAAAGTTTCAGCTGCCAGAGGAGATTGCGCATCACAGCGGAGCAAGATCTGCATTATGAGGAGAGCTCAGGAGAGAGCAGGTCTCAGTGGCTTCAGAAGTCTCTGCTTTTGTGCAGCACCATGGAGTGTTTTCATTGGTCCAAAG
Organism: Nothocercus julius; assembly: GCA_013398735.1. Lineage (NCBI taxonomy): Eukaryota > Metazoa > Chordata > Aves > Tinamiformes > Tinamidae > Nothocercus > Nothocercus julius. The sequence goes on along the minus strand of VZSV01000148.1, from coordinate 639,789 downwards.
AGAGGTTCTGGAAAAAGTCTAAATGCTGCATTTGTCTGTCCTTTGGTTGCAAAAGTCATGTGAAAGTCACTTGGAAGGCTTTCATGGAGATGAAAGCGTTTTAAAATTGCTAGGAAAAATGTAGAAATTGGTTAATGAAAAAAATAACCGGACACTTAAATAGCTCTTGCTGCTGCACATGTACTGTAAATAAGTGTATAGATACACTTTATAACAAGCCCCTGTCCCTGCAACAGTTCCATCACCCACTTCTCTTCATGGACTCCTGTGGCTGTTCCTGGAGCTTGGTGAGAGTCCAGCTGGTGCTTGAATCCCTTCTGAGGAGTTGCAGTGATTTTGTATCCACTGGCTTTCAACTGCTGTTAATGGGCAGACAGCGAGGAGTAAAGGGCAGAATATTGAGGAAGCTGCAGAGCTGGTAGAAGTCTTTCACCTCCTGTTCCTGAGGTTACCTTAATTAAAGCGTAAAGGGTAAGCAGTTCCCCCGCCCGCTCCTTAAACACACTGAAAGCAGTTGTTTACATGTCAAAAATTTCATTCTCCTCTGTGTATTGATTTGCTCAATGTTGCATGGCATGCTTCTCTAACAAAACTGTGCCTTTCTTTTGACATTTAAGGGCTAGACAGTGCACATGAAACGGATCCTGTTAGAACTGGTCTTTGGTATACAGATCCCTCAGACTTTTTCCAAATACTTAGTGTCTACAGAGCCTCCTCCTCTTTTTCTCCTTTGTAAAATATTGTAGCCCCAGAAACATACTTAGGTTCCTGTAACTGCTGAGATGCTTACAGTGCTGCCACTAGCTGCTACAAAAGAATGATAAAGAATTCTTTTTTCAAAGTGTTGACATCAAATTCCAGACTTTAAAAGAAATGAAACAAAACCTCTAATGTCCTGTTTTTTGAAGAAATACAAAGATCTCTCTCTCTAAAAAATGGCTTATTTTTGCTCATCTTTAAAGCTCTGTTTCATTTGCTCTGAGTGATAGGGGGGATGTGCCCTGAAATGTGCTTGTATCTAATGGGATTTGAACTGAACATTTTAAGAAGGGTAATCAAACTTTCCTGCTGTGCACTGCTGTGTTTTTCCTGCTCTGCGAGCGAGGAGGACTGCTTGATCAGAGCACAAGGGCTGAGGTCTAGCTGCTGGCTGGCTTGCTGATTGCACTGCCATGGTGATTCTGTTCTGCTGTTGCTTTGCGCCTTGGTTTTCCCCTTCTAATGTTGGGCTGTGATTTGCCATTTTTCAAGCTAGGTTCCAGAGGCACTTTCCACGCTCTTCTGGTTTATTTGTGTTATCCAGGGCTTGGCATTTTAGAGGATTGATACAGTTTCAAACTGGAACGGACGAAACGTTTAAAGAAACTGTAGTGTGTGCCTGGTTGCTCACTTCCCCTTGTTTCCTGTGTTTCCTTGCTGCATAGGTTGCTCACTTGGTAGTTCTTGCTAGGGGAGGGATGGGGCCTGCAGGTTTCCGCTCTGAAGCGGTGAGCTCTCCCTCCAAACTAAAGCAGAAGGTCCTGCAGCTCTTAGCACTGCAAAGGCTGTGACATCTCTAGGCAGGGAAGCCTACAGGCACCTGGGGATAACTTGGTAGGGAGGACCCTGCATAGTTAAAGCTCTGTGTGACTCACTAAGTATTTGTGCCTCAAGCTTAGAACACCGAATTCCAATAGAATTTCAATACTTCTTCATGGGCATCTTTGAAAATCACAAGTTTAATGACCTGCTGGGCAATTTTGATTATCCTTTACTTCTGCTCCATTTTTTTAAATACACCAGATTGATGCTCAGTAGAAATGAAATATCCAATTTCTTGACAAAGACATGATAGATGAATTAAACATTTTTCTTGAATTGAAAAAAAGTCAGTTGTCTACA
>VZSV01000148.1:598958-630838 GCA_013398735.1 Nothocercus julius | reverse complement strand
AACTAAGTGTGAACATAAGGGAGCACCAGAGAGTCCTCTATGTCACTGAGGGAAGAGAAAAAAAGATGAGTTGTTTGTTTGAGGAGAGAGGAAATGAAAACATAACCAAAAAGAACTGCCTGAATGGAGGGTTAAGGGCTGTTTATGGCTTGCACTCTTCTGATCTCAGTGACCTGGACCAGATTATTGCTGTGCTCCCACCTGCCCTAAAAGTCTGCTTTAAGACCCATTAAAAGTTTTGTTTTGGATCCTGAGCTAGGAGGTAGATGGTTGATGTATGGAAACGCACCTTCTCAGGTTAGTACTACTGCACTTGGAGCATTTTAAATCAGAGCAAGCTCCGTGGGACAGTGCTGTTTTCCCTGAAGTCCATCCATGCAGCTGTCTGGAAGAAGTGCTGAAGTAAGGAAGGGCTCTTTGCATTAGGCTGCAGCTGTGATATGGGACCAGTGGCTGAGATAATCAGCTCAGCTCCTTGCCTGTCTGAAGGATGTGAGAACATGCAATGGATGAGGATTTTGCATGCAGTAAACAGTGGCCAGTTTGTCTCCTTGCTTGTGTCTTCTTTATCATGGGGTGATTTCCTCAGCTGGGCTTGTTGACAGGATGCTTGGCAGCTTGGGGCAGTTACGCGTTATCCAGTGGTAAGGTTTGTCTAACACCTGACCAAGTGGGGAGAGAAATACTGGCTGGCAAAAAAGGCAAAGTATATGGACACTGGGCCTGTGGTCACACAACCCCACAGTGGTGTGAGCTGCAAAGGAAGGGAGGTGCATCAGGAGCCCTCCCCTGGGTAAACACTTGTCCTTGCTTGAGCAGGGGTGTTAGACTAGGTGATCTCTAGAGGTCCCTTCCAACCTCAACTATTCTGTGTGAACTGCCCCCAACAGCTGTGCCCCTATTTGAACTACCCTGACATGCCCTAACGGCTGTGCTTGTTTGAATACTGTGCCAACGGTCACGTCCCCCTCCATCCCTCCCTGCCCCATAACAGTCACGCTCCTGTTTGAGCTGTTGAACTGCTCTCCAACGGTCGCTCCCCCGGTTGAACTGCTACTCCCCTTCCAACGGCTGCTCCCCTGTTTGAACTGTCTCCCCCTCCCGCCAACGGCCGCTCCCCCCTATGAACTGCCTTCCCCCTCCCGCCAACGGCCGCTCCCCCGTTTGAACTGTCTCCCCCTCCCGCCAACGGCCACATCCTTGTTTGACGTCCTCCCCAGCGGCCACGTCCCCGTGGCGGCGCCGCCTGGGGGCCGCCTCGGCAGCTGCCGAGGCCTCGCCGCTTGCCGCCGCCGTCTGGCGACGCTCCGAGCCCGCCGCAGCGCCTCGCCGCCCTCGCGCGCTGTCCCGCCGTGGCTTCCCGCGAGCTTCGCTGTAGGGCAGAGTGCAGACAGGGTGGCCTGCGAATAGTTTGTTGGTGCCATGTTCGCGTGCCAGGGAAAGGGGAGCAGGGATCCGTGTGCGAGCACGTTTGCTCAGAGTCAGTGGGATGAAGAGTGCCACAGACCTGGGTGTATTAACATATTTACGTTGGTCTACAGGCTAAAGAAGCAAAACTATGATGTACCAGAACTACTTATCTGTTGCTTGTGTTCTGTGTAATCAGCCAGAAGGCTGTCTTAGGAAGCTCTGTTTTACTTTTTATTTCTCTCATATCAAGAACAAAAATCCTGTTTGCAGCAATGATACAGAAATAGGAAAGAGAAAAAAAAATTCTCTTAACAACTGTCTTGATGAAGGAGGGTGCAACAGAATAAATTTAATTGGAAGGAGCTAAACTAGTGGCTCAAAATAAGAACAGAAAACCAAGAAGCTTCTTTAAAAGGTTGCCTGAAGGCTGATCCCGCGTGCTGAGAATTGAGGATTGCAGTGTAATGAGTCTGGGGCCTCTAGCAGGTTCTGTTTGGAAGCTGGTGGCTCTTCAGAAAGTTTTGGCAGTATTAAGGTGCCACAGGGCCCAGCCTCTTTTTCTGATACACGTAGGCATCCTGTCTGTGCAACGCCAGGGAGCTCGCTCAAGTGTTATAGCGGGGTGCTCTGCCTTTCAGCTGCTCTAGTCCTGGACAGAAGGCTTAGGGATAGAGGCAATTTCATGCATTTACTATGCACTACTATTGTAGATGAGTATATAGGTGTCTTCACCTTTGCTTTGAAAGTTTGTAATTGTGAGACTTTGTCTAGGAGGTGACATCTGAACACCCGTACTTGTGTGGCTGTGTCAGGGTAGCCACTGTGTGCCACTGCTGTCAGCACTTGTGGGTTGAGCTGCCTCCTCTGGGCTGGTCCAGAAGGGTGGGAGTCCACCCTGCCCTTCTGCTGTGTGATTTCCAGTGCAATCTGCAGACTTGGTGCTGTGTTTGCTGTGTTGGTGCTCCTGAACGGGTACTGTGCAGCTTGCTTGGCATGAAGTTTTTGTGTCAGCTGGGGGCATCCTGCTGCATTTTTAGGTGGGTGAGCCCCAAACTGAGCCCTTCAGCACAAGGGCGGGTCTTCAGGACTGGTACCCAGTTTCAGAGGAACCTGAGTGCTGGAACAGTTGCTTCTTTGATGCTTGCCAATATGTTCTGTTCTCTGCAGTCCTAAGCAAACTGATATGTGCAGAATTAAGTGACTGTTTTTAGCTAGGTCACAGCAGCTCACACAGCATGCTGGGTTCATGATTACACTGTGGCCTACTGTGAGTTTGAGAGAGGAATTAGCTTTGCTGTGGATCTCTTTTCACTGCTCTGCCATCACTGTTGCCTTCCAAGTTTGCCTTCCTGCTCCTGAGAGCTAGGGGCAGTCAAGCTTTATTTCTTCTACTACCTGTATTGACCCTCAGTTAACATTTTTACAGCGAATGAAATGAAACTTTTGATCTTTGGAAATATCTGTCTCATTGTTCAAGTTTTAATCTTTCTCACTGATCCTTTCTAGTGACTTCAGGGAAAGGCGAGGAAGGAGCTAGTGTGTGAATGGTGGATCATCTCCTTTTATGCAGTTAGGAGGTATGCAAGGGTCAACTGATTGTGTGCTGTTAAGACAACCCTACTAGAGTGTAGTGAAGACAGCTCTTCCAGCAAGAAAACTCTGCTCTCCCCCTTTTTGCCGTTGTATGTATTTTTGTTGCTGCTGTTTTGTTTAATTTATTTATTTTCCCTCCCCCCTCCCGCCCAGAGTGAACTGGACAAAGATTATATAAGGCTCCTATGAGCTCAAACCTACTGCAGATACTTAGAGAGGTCTCTGCAGTAGGAATTGCTGAAGAGGGGTTCTAAGAGCTGGCCGATAAAGGATTCCAATAGAGGGTTTACTCTAAAAGCTTTTGAAATTGATTCTGAGCTAACTTGGAGCAGGATATAGAAGAAGAGAATAAGCCTGAATTTAGTTTTATATGATGAGGGTTTTCAGGTTATTGTGGCATTGTAAATGTCTCTGAGTGATGATCTCTAACAGAACACAGAAAGCCTCCTGTCTGTAATCCTCAGCGTCTCTCTAGCACTGCTGATAAAAGGTTAACTATCTTGCTGGACCAATTCGTGGGAAGAAGTAAATCTTTCATTGCACAGAATGAAGCAAAAATTAAAGTATTTCTAGAAATTTTCAGAGAATAGTGTTTTGGAACATCATTATGCCATCTAGAACTGATATCTTTGATATATATTTCCTAATTTAGAAAAAGTAGATGCAAATACATGTATAAAGAGGCTGCTGTATTAGTACCTTATAGATAACTTATAAGCAAGCTATACTTTTATTTCTGTGGTTAAGTAAATAGCACACTATCTGGACAATATTTTGCATATGACTGTGATTTCAAATCTAGGAAACTCAACTGCCAGTCTTGTGAACAATGTAAAACATTTGTCAGAGAATTAGGAAGTAGACAGAAATAACTTTTTTAATTCTGTTGAGGCCAACCTTCAGAAGCAAATCTGTCCTTCTCATCGGGAAAGAAGGAGCTAGGCGTATTAATTTTCTGCTGATGATATAGATCACTCTTTCTTTTACTACTAATAAAGAAAACCCCATAATCTTTCTAGAAGTACGACTATGGGGTATAGGAATATTATTTAAGCCAGTGACAAGTCTTTGGGCACCTGGCAAGTCATTTTTTAGAGAAGCATGAAATCCTGTGAATGTGCAATATTTTTATCTCCTCTCTGTGCGAGGCAAACAGATGCACTTGTAGCAGTGGTATGAGTGTGATGTGGAGCTGCTTGTTGAACCTAGTCATGATGTGATTTTTTTTTTAAAGTGATTTTCCTGCACTGCATTGGTACAAGAACAGCGCTGTTCATTCCCAAAGCTCAGACTGCTAGTGCCTGAGCTTTATTAGGAATTGCATCCTAGAAAGCTTTCAGTGCTAGGAGGTGACAACATTCCTGGCAGAAATACAGTCCATACTGATTCTCTGTAAGACTCTTCCTCATTATGTCTGAGCACTTTTCAGAGTAATTGTTGAGCTGAACCATGGATTTGTATTTTATCTATATTTATTCTGTGATTGATATTCCCTGTCATTGAAAGGGGAAGGCTGGGATCAAGTAACTCTACCTGGTTCAGGGTATGGGACAAAACTGAGGTTTTTGGTTGTCAAGGTTTGCATGGAGACAGGTTTTGAATTGAAATGGTAAGGTGCTTTGTTGTCCAGAATGAAAGATGTCTTAAGGAACTTAATCTCTCTCCCTGTCCTCCCCCTGCAGCTTTGTTCACCCTGAGGAGATGCTAGGAGAAGAGTACTGAAGAATGCTGCTGCTCTCCTGTTTGTCCTGTGGGGAATTTTTCATCAAAGAGCGAGTTGCAGATACTGATCCCCCAGAACTGGTAGGACCTTTTTGTATTCTCACCATTCTTACAGAACCAGACTGCTGTGGGACCTATGCACTGAGATTTATGAGGAAGGCTGTTTTTCAAAGAAGACTGGTTAGAGAGGTAGAAACGTGTTAGATACTTTTTTGTAAGCTATTGTGCCTTTAGTGAAAGGGTGGACTTGAGCAAAACTAATACAGGTTATAAAGATGCCTTCCTTCTTGTGCAACAGCACCCTCAGCCCGTGGCTTCAAGGTAAAACTGTAACTTGTGTTGCATATGTGATATCCCATGTATTAAATATATGCAGAACATCATAAGGAACTTGTAATAACATACTATCACCTATTTGAAAGTTCTCTTCCCCCCCCCCCCACCTTGAAGTCCAGCTTAGACCAAACAGTCTGATTCTGCCCTGATTCCGGACTTCTGCATCATTCTGTAGGTAGTTGTAATTATCCTAGACTCTGTGCAATGTGCCTTGTAAAGCGTTTTCCCATGAGTATGGGAGCATAGCCAAAAAGAAACTTTGGGGTAAACGGTTGACAACTGAATCCAGTTTCTGGGAAACTGGTTCTAAGGTGGAGGTCATTTTCTTTAAAGTGAGGCTTTCTAATGGTATTTCTGTCCCTTTTTGACTTCACGAAAGGCTATTTTTAATTTGGATATTTTGCGCGGTCCAGTTTCCACAGCATCACAAGCAGCTGTATCAGCACACTTGTGAAGAAGGTGAACCACATTAAGATTTGGAAAAGGTAGAATCTGTGCTGGAAAGAGGGAAACTTTCAAAGCTGTCATCAATGCTAAAGATGTGACGCTGCATCTCAGTATCTTGACGTAGTGTATGGAGGGACGTAGTGTATGGAGGGACGTAGTTGCTTCAAGAGATGATGCAGATTGCCTTAATTCAGTGCCTATAGTAGATAGCAGCAGAATGTCAACCCAAATGAGTCTCTGAGTCATTGTTATTTTTTTAGTCTTTATGCCTGATTTTCTAGGTGCCCTTTAGTTTTTTTTGACTGTGCTTGAAGATGTAATCTGATTGCTAGGGCTACCTCCAATCCCTTAATTCTCTTGTCTGTGCGTGGAGCTCTTGCACCCTGATTTGTTCCTCCCACCCATCCCTTTGTATAGAATGGGGCGAGCAACCTCCAGCACAGTGTGTCCAAAAAAAGGATTATACAGTTGTAAGGTGCTTGTCACCATAACACCTCGCTCACAGCAGGGAGATGACTCAGCTGCCACCCCACTTGGCTGGGATGTGTCACTAAATGAAGGATATTTTCAAATGTGGTGGGATTTGGGAGTGAAGGGGAGAGAGAGAGGAGGAAATGGGCTTTTATAGAACAGTAGGGAACATCAGGCTTTGCAATAATCTGAACCTTTTAGTTAAAGAAATACACAGTTTAGAGAAGTATAGTAACCCAGTCACCTGAGTACATTTCAGTCTAGTCAGTTCTTTTCTTTATAGGGAAAGGGAAGGCTAGTCTGGGAGTTAAAGTTTTTGCATATGACTCGAGGGATCCAAGTGCAAATACATGTTCTGTTGTAAATTTCTGGGATATATCCCTTACTGTCTCTGAGCCCAACTCTGAAATGAGGGTGGTAGCAGTGTCCCCATCTTGAGACCGTAGGAAGATTTCAATAGCAGGCCATATGCATTGATGTCAAGGACTAGATTTTTTAAAACAACATTTATGTATAATCCAGTTGTCTGGGACATGAGAGAGTGTCTATTGGATGTTGTCTGAAACAAAGTTCCTAGATCCTTCAAAGACTTTGTGGGACTGCTTGTTGGTGTCGACTGTAGTCTCCTGGCTAGACTCCAAATTGAGTAGTCCCACAAGAAATTCTGCTGGCATGTTCAGTAGGGTGGGCTCTTCTGTCATGCGTTTCTGCTGTGCACTATTAAAACAGCTGCCACGTTCCACTCCAGAGGCGCTGCATGCTGTGATAGTAAATCTTTTTCACAGTAAATCAGTGCATGGGATTTGTGTTTTGAGGATTCTTTTGGAAGAAGGAAACTTATATAAAAGGATGAAAGGGCATTCTGTTTAGATAGGAAGAGGCTAAATATGTTCTTTCTTTGGCAGAGCTGTAATCGCATATTTGATGCTTCATGAACAGATGGTAATGATAAATGTTGGAAGAGTATTGCTACCGGACAAACATTTCCAGCCAGCAGTTGGAAATGTGGATTCAGTTGGAATTAAGGGGCCAGAAGTGTAAAAGCAAAGGTGTGGAATGAATCTTCTATGGCAAGAAGTTCAAGACTATCCTGTCACAGGCATTAACCTTTTCATTATCTTATTAAACTCACTTTAAAGCAAGCTAGAGATCACTGTTACCAGAAAAGCTGTTCTGTAGTCCCACTTTTATAGTGGTTAGAAATCTTTTTTGTTCAGCCTAAACATCAGTGTATCTTAGTTCTTTCCTTAGAGTTAATTTCTTAGGATTCGTATGAATCATAGAATCATTAAGGTTGGAAGGGACCTCTAGAGATCATCTAGTCCAACCCCCCGGAACACACAGGGTCACCTACAGCCTGTGGCTCAGGACTGTGTCCAGGCAGATTTTGAAGATCTCCAGAGAAGGAGATTCCGCAACCTCTCTTGGCAACCTGTTCCAGTGCTCTGGCACCCTCACTATTAAGAAATTTTTCCTTAAGTTCCTGTGAAACTTTTGACGCTTCAGTTTGTGGTGATTTCCTCTAGTATGCTCTTTTGTTTTTCTGAATGAGTTTCCTTTGTGGGGCAGATGTTTCCTTTTGTGATCATCCTGTTAGCCTGATTTTCTATCTCTTCTGATTTTAACTGATATTTGTGAATGCAGGTGAAAAGAACTATTCACTTTATCCCAAGGGAGACTTCATACCATGGTCTAGCTGTTAAATGGTTTTCTCTATTACTGGAAATACCTTGTGGAGTTATGGTAACTTTTTTTCCTATGGCTGTGTCCTGTTGATGCTGTCTACTGAGTAATATAACATGCTGCGTCTTTTTTTTTTTTTTTTTTTTTTTTCCCCTGACAATCTCCTGGCTTACATTCACAAATCTTATTTGTCCCTAAGTGCTTGACTCTCTGTGATCTTCCTGCATGCTTGTGGTGCTTCCTACCTTCCTGCCACTTGCCTTGGGCAGATTTCCTTTAATGTCATGTTTAGAAACATAGAGCAAGACTACTCCACTCAATAACTTCCCTCCATCCTCATACTTCCCTGTTCAACACTACCTATTTCCATTTTCCTTGTTATCAGTTCTTGTAATTCCTGCCCTAACCCCCTCTTTTCCATCTTGATTAATAATTTCCAATGCAGTACCGTATCAGCTGTGTTACTGGAGTCCCAATAGATGAGATCTATTGCTGTTCCTTTGCAGAGGAAGCAGTTACCTTGTCAAACACAGCTACTGTGTTATTCTAGATCTAGCTTTGGGAAAGTCTATCTTCAGCTTATCTCTATCCCTTTAATTATTTTTTCCTTCAGAAAAAAGATGATAAAATCCTGCATATGGGATAGGTCAGAATAACTGGCCTGTAGATAGCTAGATTGTGAAGTCCTTGGTTTTCATCTCTTTTGCCAAATCTAACCCAGTTTGACTTTGGACAGTTCTTGCTTTATGTTACTGTACTGTTTAACCCTGANCCTTCTAGCAGTTAGGTAGTACTATGCTTTTCTTCCGTCACAGGGTACTACTGTTCCTAATGGACAAACCAATTAAAAATCCTTGAAGCTAAGTCTGTGGGCTCTTCTGTGGATTTCCTGGTCTCTTTGACTGGCACATGCAGAACATGTGGAGCTTCATTTTTTTTTTTTTTCCCTTTGGGACTGATTATTTCCTTGTATGTGTGTGCTTCAAAACATTATTTTATCCCTATTATGATCATTATTATCTTTAAGAAAAACTGAGGTAGCCTATTTATTCTTTTTTTGAGCTCCTTCCTCAATCACTGTAAATGTTTACTTCATATTTCTCATGGCCCCAGGTCTTCCTTTCTTGTTTCCTTTTAAAGATAAAAAACACTTCTTGTGAAGTCCTTGGTTTTCATCTCTTTTGCCAAATCTAACCCAGTTTGACTTTGGACAGTTCTTGCTTTATGTTACTGTACTGTTTAACCCTGAGGATCATCATTGCTTCTTGTGTCCTTCTTGAAGTACTTTTTCATCAAGCTATATTCTGAAGCTTCCCCTTTGAGCCTTTTTTTTTCTCTTTCCTGGGATACATATTCCAGGTAATCCTTTTTTTTTTTTTCTCCTTTAACTTAAAAAGTAGTAGATACCAAATCTGCTATAGATTCAAGTCCCTGAGCTCTCTGGCCCTGACAATTTCACTTAATTTCCCCAAGTAACATAAAGAAGTGTGTTTGTTTGGAAGAGAAATCTGCACTGACCCAGCAGAAACTGCTGTGAAATCCAGTGACAGACCATTTTCTGCTGTGTATCAAATTCATCAAAACTGTGGAAGCCTTTTGTGTGCTAAAAAAAGGTAGAGATGGAGATAAATATTTGAGGAGCCAACAAACAGAATGAGCAGGGCAAGATGTATTCAATTTCCCTGTGAGTTTCCTTGCAGCAGTGTAAAAGGATCACTGTAAAGCCATGATTTCTTGTAAACTTCCACTGACACCCCAGTTGTAAAGAGAACTTTTGTATATTGCATTTTTCTTTGAGATAGAAACATCTCAAAGCATGAGTCCTCTTCCTCATGTCTTATCAATCCATGTGTTAGTCTGATAAGTTGGGACCAGCTAAGAGGGAACACCCGTCCCTTCTTTTCTGCATGCAAGAGTTGTGTTTGATACTTCTGATGTACTCTTTGCTTGACTTTTCAGCATAATGTCAAGCTGTGGCCTGGCTCCTCAGCTGGTGTATTTTAGGAGAGGTTCCAAAGTCAATGGAATTGTGCTGGTTAATGCTCCTGGATGTAACTATTGTTACCAAATTAGAGGGCTCAAACTGGGGCTCTCCAGAGTGAAAGAGCTAAGACACGAGGTAAAGAATCATCCTTGTAGGGAAGAGACATAGCAGATTAGAATCCCATGTGAATTGAAAAGGTAGGCAAACACACAGCATTGTGTTTCCATTTGTAATTTCTATTGCAGAGTAGTGAAATTATTTTTAAAAAAAGGAACATTTGAGAAGAAAACTGATGTGCAATAGTCATGTCATCAGTATTCCTAACTACTCTCATAGTCTAAGCTATTTTCCTTATCACCTGTCCATGTGTATTTGTTGTCTTTTGCTTTAAATTCTAGGGGTTCCTTATTGCTCAGTGTTTATGCAGTGTCTTACACAATCCATATCCAAAGACAACTATGTCATTGTTCAGCCAAGCACAGGAGGACAGAGATTAAATATTATATTATGGAGAGCAATAGAGGGAGTTCTAACCGTCTAAGATGGGGAGTTGTGGCAGCAGTGCGAGAGATTTCATTTTCTTGGCAGGACAGTATCGCTTTGAAATTTGTCACAGATGCTGAAATGCCATCCTCAGGTTGCAAATGTGATAGTGCACATAGCCCCTCTGATGATGTCCTGGCTGATAAAGATGCTCAGGTTACCCTGAGCTAGGACAACCAGGGATCACTCACTGGTCACTTGTTTCTCTGTTTTGTTCTGTTATGTGGAAATACTGAGGGATATGAGATGAATGATTTTCTAGTGATTTTCATTGGTATTTGTTTAAAGAGACAAAAGGGAAACAGGATATTGCTTGATTTGGATTTAAAAAGAGAAACCCTAGAAATGATTGGCTGCAGTATGTACTTTCTGGCTCTCTAGTTGCAGATTTTGCAATTCTGGAACTTCCCAATGAACACTAAGATTGAAGGGAGGCTAAAGAGGTCTTGAAGACCAAGAGGGATCGCTGGACTCACCTGCACTATGTGCTGCATAGAATTTAATCAGCGGATGTAATCTTCCTTCCCTGTGTTCCTGAAAGGATGCAGCCTTAGCAGCCTGATCAGTAGATGGGGGCTGGGAAGATCCGAACTGTTTTTAGCCTGTGCCTTTGTCTTCCACTAGCCTGATGGGTGACCTTGTGTAAAGCATCTCACCCCTCTTCCCTTTTAAAGCATCTCACCCCCCTTCCCTTTTACAAAGGAGAGTTAATAATGCTGATCTGTGTTTTTCTTTGAAATATACTTCGAGATTTGCTGGTGAGAGCTTATAATACTGTCATCTTTGAAAGTGTCATGGAGTGGTTGTTTGCTTAGTGGCTGCTGCTCACCAGAGCTTTTTCAGTGAAGCCATAGATAGCAGGAAATTTGTCACTCTTCTATCTCTGTCTCTTGTGTTGACAGAACTGTCTTTTTCATCATGATGATTATTGTCAATTTATGGTAAAATTCACAAGAGGGAGATGGAAGCCTCCAACAAATACTAATGGCAAGACTCTTGATATGCACAGAATAGAAGTAACTTTACATACAGAACAGTCACCATTAAACTACAGCTTAGTGATTACATCCTACCATGCATGTAAGCCGTCAGCTAGATACGTGCTGTCTTTGGGACATCATAAGCATTGACAATGGTTTCCAATGTACTGAGCAGGTCTGTGACTGCAAGAGCTTACAACCTGCTCCAGACAGGCATATTTAGAGACAAAAGGCATGCAGTGTCCAAGTGGATAATGTCTGCCTAGCAATCTAGATTTCAAAGGTGGAGTGAGGCCTTAACTGTCAATAAAACTGGGTGCTAAACTCCTGCGGATTTAAGCAGGGGTTAGGTGCCTGCATGCCCCCTGGAATACGAGCCTGAATTCCCAGTAGGCATAGAATGTGTGCATGTCTAGTGTTTTGAGGAGGGAAGAGAGAATGATGAAAGAGAGGGTGACAGGAGGGGTGAGGTAAAAGGAAAGATTCAGGGAAGAGGATATAATGAAGATGTCTAACATCAGTGCGGAAGAGAACACATCAGTATCTAAAGTGAGACAATGCAGGATCTGAAATATGCAAGAGCAAAATTTGGAAACCAGGCAACTTATGCACGTGGCCATTTTGCTAGCTGGGAAATACCCAGGAGATCTGGCTGTACTTTTGCATGTTATATCCAGTCACAAAGTATCTTAGTTATAAATCTTGGTCCATGCAGATATAAGAATCCATCTCAGGCCTCCAGCAGTTAAATTAAACCTAAGCTTTGCGCTATTGTCTGGCAGCATCTCATTGCATCTCACTTGCTGATTAAGTCAGGCCTTTATTGCAGAGAAAACAGTAGTAAGGCAGTGAGTCATTTTTTTTGGAGTGTAAATAAAAGAGCAAAAAAAAGCTCTTCTAGCTGCTGCTGAGGAAGATGGATGTTGCAATATAATGATATGTAGCCCCTCACTGTGCCTTGTAAACAAAAAACTTTTAAGTGTGCATGAGTTGTCAAACTGCCTTAACACTGAACTTCTGGAGTTTCCAGCTACATACAAGCCCCCTATTAGTGACGTGTCTTGGTGAGGGAGCTCTTGTATTTTAAGTTAACTTTTAAGATAAGTTTCTGACCAACCAGCATTCTGATTGTCAAGCGTGAGTGGGAAATACTCTCATGGAAAACTTTTTGCCAATTTTGCTTGTGAAATTTGTAGTTGCTTCTAAAAAGCATGAGTAAAATGTTGTTTTCATAGAAGCTTTTAAGTAAGTTCTGATTTTCCTTTGAAAAATATGTTTTTGCTTTTTAAAGCAGGGGTGGGAGGGGAAAGAACTTTCATGCTTCCCCTTTTCTTTCTGTGAATAGAAACAGACTGCAAGAAATGAGAAAAATGGAAGCAATTGGAAAAACTCGTTGCCAAATTATTAACATTTTTTAGCATGCAGAGGTTAGTTTTGAATTTTTTTTTGAGGGAAAGCAAAACTGCTAATGGTGACAAATTTGAAGTGTAAAAAAAAATTAACTTAATTTCAAAAGCATTTGGTTTATTTTTTTTCAAAACATCTTTGTATGTTATCAAAATTCACATAAAAGAGGAGTAAATGTGGTGCACAATCTCTGGCTTCTCTAAGGAGCATGCTAAGAGTTACTGGGAAGCTGGAGTGCAGGGAAGCCTGGGGCAGCCACCAGGGAGGTCTGCTCTGGAAGAAACAGGGTCCTTGGAGAGCCTGAATTCTGCTCAGCCCGCGAGTTGAGGAGGATGCTCTGTGTGGATGTCCTGCTGCTGCCTGCTGCAGCATAGCCTGGCAGGCCGTGGGTCGTGGCAGTTGTGGCCAGGACATGACAGGAGCAAGGGGAGCTCTGAAGGTGGAGGGGGTCTCTGGCTGCAGCAGCCTGGCTGGCATAAAGGCAGCTGCATGCAGTTATTCGCCTTGGTTTGATCCACACCTTCTTATAAGCTCTAAGACATACAATTATTAATAGACCTAATACTAAAATTAATTCAAATTATTATTAACCAATTTTACAAGTTAATTATTCATTTTTTCCTCTCTAAACGTCACCAGAAAAACATTATGCTGGTCCTTGACATATAAAGAGGGTAGGTAAAAGGGTACCCATCCCAGTTCTAGCCTTTCTGTTTTCCTTACGTAACCCCAATCTCTCTAGCCTTTGCTGATGCCTGCTGGTGCCTGTGGTGTTGCAAGCTTATAGCAGCTCCCCCTTGGTAGGGGGAAGGCAGCTGGAGGCCTGAAGTTGCCATTTTGTATGAGCTCTAGGCTGTAATTCTCTGCCTTTCAACATCTGAGTAGCTTTCTTTGGTTCCTGTTATTTTCTCTTTCCCTCCTTCCTGGGGAGGTGGAGCATCCTCCTAAGATACACACAGAGTTTCTGAAAATGCTGTTATAGAAACAGTTGCTATGGTGGAAAATCACTGTGCCCAGCATCCCTGCCCTGCTGCTGCTGGGATCTGCCTCTCCTGTTACCAGCAGCACTGGGAGCTGTGGGTAGAGCATGTGCCATGGAGGTGCAGAGCGCCCGCGGCCTCTGCCGCTACTGCATATGTAGTTAGGTCTGTCTCGCTGTTCTGATTGTGCTTTGTGGGTCACCTGCAGCTGCAGAGGCTGCTTTTCTCATCACGAACCTTCCTGGCAATGTCAAAGTTGGCTTAGAAACCAGTCTACAAGAGCTTGATATTAAAGAGTGGGCATAACCTTTGAATGCCTGAACATTTGCATTTCTTTCTGGTGTGACAAAGTGGCTAAACTGTTGGTCTGCTTTGTTTGGTATGAGACACACAGGCTAATGAAAAGCAGAGTGAGATGAGGTCTGCAGTACGTAGTGATTGTTCCCCTGGCAGGGTGACTTGCTGCGTCATGTGCCCTGCTAAGGTCAAGTTCGTCGAGCACAGATGTGTAGGACTGGGCCCACAGACTGCACACACTGCGTGATAACTTTTTGCTCCCACTATGCACACAAAATCAAGCTGCCTTTAGCCTCCTGTTCTGATAAGACAGACCTAATTCAGTGGCTGGAAATGATTCATTTCTCTTCCTACACTTTGTATTGTGTGCTTAGGATGAAAAATATTTTCAAGGAGGAGATCTCAGTCACTTTTGACATGGCAGAGTCCCAGATGTGGTTGCAGTGTGTGTTTTTGCAGTACCTTTGCTGAGCACATCTTGCCAGATCTACCAAACAAATCTTGTGAGTATATTTGTATCACAAGGAGGTTTTCCCTCTTGCCTGTGGTAACTTGGTTTCCTGTTTCCCCAAGCCAAGGTTGACATCAAGTATATGTATCTACTCACATGGGCAGTGGCCTCTTCTCTAAGCTGAACTGTTCCTTTCTGAAAAGAGTGGAGAATTTTGTGACTTACTCTGGAACACTAATGTAGCTGCAGCAATAAGAAAAGCTACAGCAGTGAATGAAGGGAGGTCTTTTCTGTGATGTTGGTGCTTAAGAATGCCCTCACAATGGGGCTTGTGTTTGCTGCTGTTGTACTACTTAATTCACTGAAAACCCGGGGAGTGTATGTGAACAAACCCATTTGGATGTGTTGGGTGCTTACCCATGCAGGAGGATGTGATCTGGCGTGTCCTGCTTGGCAGAGGACGGTAGAAGGTAAAGAGTGATGCTTAGGCCACCTTCTTGTTACTCTGGCTTTCTGTCTTTGGAAGCAGGAGTTTCTTTAGCCATAAGTTTATGCTACACTGTAAGGCAAAATGGATGAAAAAACATCTTGGGTGAAGATGGAGGCCTTAGTTTTGCACTTGATGTTTTGCCATTTTTATGTTTTGCCATTTGCGCTGAGATTTGCCATTTCTATGAAAGTATATAGGAAGGTCTGGGATTTAGCCTCCAGAATCCAGAAGGCTGGATTTTAAAAGAAACACCTTTTAAAAGACACAGTTGAGCGTTTCAACGTTTAGCATCACATAATGTTTCATTCACAGCTTTGTGGCACTCCGTTCATCCAGGTAGAGCAGTGCACAGCCTGCTTGGGAGCTTGGGTAGAGGAGGGAATGTGCTGTGAGGTAGCTCAGGTTTGCCCTTTAGGAGCTAAATAGTGAGTAGATGCCGTAGTGGCTTGATCTTATTTGAAATCTCCATGCTCTGATGGTGTCAGTGAAAGGAGATGTGGCACCAGGCAGCTCACCCAAATTCCCTTCTATCTGTTCCCGAATTCATAAGCCCAGTGAGGAGTGTGTCTCCCTCCCACCTCACGGTTGCCCTGTGGCCCCTGTGTCTCTCTAGAAACTGTCCCAGCCTATGTTCCTGGTGGGTAGCTCTGCCCCAAACCGTAATGTGCTTGGTTCAGATGAAAGCAGGGAAGGACAGCAGAGTTGTTCCATCACCTTCTTTTTGTCTCAGGGCTGTCTTAGCTCTGCAGGGATTTTTAAGCTGTACTGCTCCTTTTTTTTTTTTAGTAAGCCTCAGCACATGTTTTTCTGTTTGCGGGGCTTTGGATTTGCTAAACCGGTTCCCTTATTTATAGGCACGTCTTCCTATGCCTGAAGTATGAGTTGCAGGATAAATACCCAATTAATTTCAGGTACTTTGTTAACCCTACTGCAGGTGAAGGATGTGCTGGGAAGCTGGTGTAAGGTCAGCGTAGTGAATAGCATTTCCCCTTTCATAATCAGACAAACAAAAAACTTGTTTAATGCATAAGAAAATAAGAAAGTATGAACGGCGCTCGAGAGCTACTTTCCATTGGTTCCTCTATTTAAGCCCTTATTTTTTCTTGTTTGCCTTTCCTGTAGTTACATATGTTCCTCCTACCTTTGCACGTGTTAGATGTGTCTTGATAGATTCAGGTGCTGGGTGTAAATTTGAGTAACTGTCTTGATTTTAGTGGAGCTGGTTTTAGGGCATAACTCTATTGCAGCTCATGGTGTTACAGCGATGTCAGCCAGAAATGAATCAAGCGCAGCCTCCCAGGAAGTGTCCAGCCTCATTGGTTTTCTCGTGGCATTGGCTTGGAGTTTCCCTTTCACCCCTGTACTCCAGGGATCAGAGCCTGACTCTGCTGCCTCCTACTTAGGGCTGCTCCTGTGCTGTGGGAAGGGAAAAAGGGAAGAGGAGAGGCACATCCTAGCAAAACGGTGCAGCTCTCTCCAGTGTTGAGTTTGGAATCTTTCAGCCATGTTTCTAATGTGATTTTTCAATATGGCCATAGCTAGTTGTATTAGTGGTAGCCCCTGCCCTGCTTATTACACGTTCTGGTGTTTAGCAGTGACAAATCCTGCTGGTAGCTTCCAGCAGTAGCAAAATAGAGTGACAGAGGGCTTAGGAATGGATGAACAGGGCTGGGGAATGCTGCTATCATGGCACGGGGCAGGATATCTGATATCATGCTGGCTGCTAATTCATCTGCGGAGCCTCAGACATTGATTGGGGTGACTTGAACACCTACTGAAGATGTTTTCTGCCCTCTGCTACTTGGAATTTCCTCTCATGGTGTAAGGCATTCAAAGCAAATTTCCCTCTTCCCGTTTGGAAGGGGATGCATGCTGTTTCATTTGTAATTGGAACACTGCATGCTGCAGGTATTCTTGCACCATGATAAGTGGCTCATTTTGTAAATCACACAGGTATTTGTCACCTTTGTTTTAAAATGGGAGCTGTAAATTTTATGGAGCATGTGAAAATATATATTAGTTTTCTCACACAGATGAATCAGTCAGACTCTAATCTGACATGGGCTTTATGACCCTGCTAAGGTTACATTCTATGCTTATTTTTTTTCTGTTGCTCCTGTATTTAGATCTTAGGTTTAGTTTTTTTTAAAGAGGCAAGAACATTGAAAAAAATAGACCTATAAAAGAGACTGTGTTTCTACGTATTATTCATAAGCCAGGAGATTCAATGAGCTATGCCAGTTTGGCATGTTGAAGCTGTTTGACAGTCCATTTCTTATTAAATATGGTGCATTTAAAAATGTCGATTTTGCACAACTGCAGATCTGTTTGATTAATGTGTTTTCTAGGGAGTTTTTAAATACTTGAATTGGTTCAGCAAAGTCCACTAATGCCTAATGGGGCATGGCTGTGGCCTCAGCCTACCTGTGATGGGGAATATCATCTGATGGGGGAGACAGAAAGGGTTACGTTCCTAGTATTATGGGGGATAAAATGCAGATGAATCAATGGAACAGATTTCCTTCACACTTCTGGAAATGCAGTTTTTTTTCAGGTCAGCAAACATTATGAAAACCTTGTCATCTCTGCCTCTGAAGAAACATGTGCCTTTCATAGAGTGAGAAATAAACCTGCTGGATTTTTTTCTTCCTTCTCTGATCCTACTTTTTCCCCTTGAATATGATTAAAAAAAAAAAAAAAAAACACGTTAATAGGGGCTGGGGGAAGGAAATGGGGGCAGTTTTGCAAATGATGTAACTTAACATGACAGGAGTTAATCAGAGTTCATGTGCCAAGCCAGCGTTAGTCAAAAAAAAAGTGCTGCTGCTCTTTCTGGGAGAATAAGCATCTTTTTGCAGTTCAGCTGCCTTGGTATTTTGGAGGGAGAGAAGGGTTCAACAAATGCTGTAGGATTCCTGTGTGCCTCTAATTTGTAATATGGCATCTCTACTGCAAAGAGGACTGCGAAGTGCAGTGCACAGAAATATTGTTACAAGGTGGAAGAGGGTTATCTGAAGCACTTCATTTTGCTCTTCGTTCTGTCTGTGAACATTTTTACTGTAGCTCAAAGAAAGTGAATTTAGGGCACTGCCAAGAGCTGTTGAAAGCCAGATCATGGACTAGGATCCCTTTTTGGAGGTTGACTCTGAAGGAGCTTTGACGTTCTTTGAGGAAGGATTGAAACCAGTGAGGTAATGGGAAAGAAGAGTACATTTGGATACATTTGGACTTGCTTAGCCTAGTTACTGGGTCTTGAGGTTGGGGGAGCACTTCTAGAGGGAAGAAGCTTCATTTTTGATTGGTTGGACTGAGTGGTACTAAACTGAGGGGTGGGCTGGTTTGCAGGACCAAGGCACATGTTGGCTGGAACAAGTGCAAAGGTGACAAGCAGACAGACCTGGGGTTTAATTCACTTGCATTGTGCAGAGTGAGTAGATGATCAGGGGGACTTTATTCTCTAGTGGGTTTGTTGGCCTGCTTTAAGCTTTGCTCTGTGCTGGTTCCTCTGGGATCCACCAGTGTTATTTCAGTATCATTATATTATCAGCAAGGAACAAACATGACTGGAGGATAGAATCTGTCTTCTAACATTAGAACCTCCAGAACTGGATTGTGTTATGTGGCAATTGGGTTTATATTATATATAAATAAAATATTGTTGGCCTCCTGCTCTGCCATTCCAGTACATTTTCTAACATTCAAGGACAATTTTCCTTCTGTTTTGATCTTGTTTTCTTTGTCAACAACAGCCAGATCTTCACATGAAAGAGTCTCTCAGTCAATGGTTTACGCATAGACCAGTTTTCTGTGCACTTCTTGGGATGTCATAGATTAACTGTAATTTATGTCTATGTTAAGGAGGCTTCGCAGTGGATTGAAGAAGCTTTAGCACGTGGGAGAATTAGGCATACTGATGGCTGGGCTTCTCTTTTTCCAAATATGGAAAACGCAGAGGATTTTCTAAGCCAGGAGCTCAGGGAGTGGTGAAACCTGTTCAGGCAGTGCATCTCCACACTTGAAAGCCTGAGTCAGGAATTCTTCCACATGCCACTTGGGCTGGAAACAAGCTGTTGTGCGTCATTTTTCTCTGTGATGCAAACAGGTCATTCATCTCCTCACTTATCAATTAACGAGTTTGCTTCAGAGCACACTAGTCTCATTAAATCTGGAGACTCAATGCCTCAATCTATAATAAATGGTTTAAGATTAACATGGAGGAGGTTAGCTTTCTTTTAGTACCTCACAATTTGATTTAGCTTGAATATTATTTCCCAATGGAGAATGGAGTTGTTTACCCTGGAAATATCATAAGTGATGAAATATTGAGAATCAATCAGTCATTGCCTTGATGGTCACGCATTAGACATTACAAGATGGAGGGATAATTACAAAATGCAGCTTTCAGATGGAGTTCTTTGGAAAAGCAGTTTGATTAAACCTCGGCAACTAATGAAGGGTGAATCCAGACGTAGCGGTAGTAGACATAGCAGCTTTTGTCTTTGAAATATATTGTCTCGTTCAAAGAAATTAGACTGTATAAAATGGTACTACCTTTGTCAACATAAAAACTGTATCTGCCTGACTGGATTCCCTGTGTTGGCAGTGTTAATTAAAAGTCTATCCTTTGACTCATGGAGAGATGCTTTCAAGTGGTGCAGCTCAGAACTGGCTTTGTTTCCAAGTGTCTTCCGTTCTCATTTGCTTATTTTGATGACCAATATAGATCTATGAGGGCAAAAATTAAAACTGTGTTCTCTTTAATAGGATCAGTCATGCAAGGACTCTGGGATTAGATCTTAAATTGGCACCTTTTAGATCTCTTATAGTTACAGACTCTGTGAGCTGTGTAGAGCCCTCACCTTATGGCTAGAACTCACTGGAAATTACTCTTCTGTTGAATTCTGTGAAAATTTCAGTCCTTTGTCAAAACATGTATTCTATCAAGCATTTAGTCCTTTCTGCGGAAACTCCAAACAGCAAATATATTAATTAATTTGACTAAAAATATTCACCTTTGAATATTTCATTTTCTGGTGAGGAAAGCAAATAAAAAAACATGAAACCCCAACACAGAAAGTATGTGTGTGGAGGCAGGGGGGAGGTGGTGGAATCTATTGCAATTATTTACAAAAAAAGATAAAGAAAAGGTGTGGGGGAGGTGAAAGAAGAGAAGAGAGGAACCATATAGACTTTTAATGGTTCTTCATCTCATGGACTGCCTCAGTCTCTGCTGTCAGGGGTTGGCATGCACAGGCTTCAAGGTAGCCTGTGTTTTTGAAAGTGTTGTATCCGTGAACAAGACTGGCTAAGGGCTGGATGTAGATTTGTGTGGCAGGGCAGAAGGGTTGTACTGCCAGAGTCATGCAAGGATGTTAAGGAAATGTGGTGAATTTGTGTGATTTTTATATTGTTTCTGAGGTTTCTCTGCCCGAAGAATTAGGCTGCAGCTTGTATCTGACTGTAGTCCAAAATAAATGCATTCCTCTGTATGCTCATGCCAGGACAAAATGTTTGGAAGTCTATCAGGTGGGCTATGTCAGTGCTGCTAGAGACAGGATGAAGCCAGTGGAGGCTTTGCAGAGGAAAGCTGAATGGATGTCACTGCTTCAGGGAGACTTTTCTATAGGATTTTGAGTAAAGCATCCTTGGATTCAGGATTTGAAGCAGAAGGAACTGTATGATTACTTTCCCTTGGGCTGCTATTTCTGACGGGGAGCCCAACATTCTGTCTGTGGGACTGTTTTTCTGAGGTCCTGCATTTTGTGCTGCAAAGGGAGGGCTGAATGTTGGAGAAGTGCCCATTTGTAACTACCTGTCGCTGATGTGAACTACTGCTGAGGTAAAATCACACTCCTTGTAACTGCTCAGAGCTTCCAGCTGGCTCCACTGGCATAACAAGGGTACAGCCTTACATGGATACTTTATTTTGTGCCTGTAAAGGAAACCTGATACAGAAACCACAATTCAGACCACAGGGATATTTATTTAACTCCATTGTTGTTGATGTAAATGGTGGTGCTTTGACCTTTAAAAGAGATCCTTAGCAACTTTCACAATGTGACCCTTTTATTATGAGCATATTGTAAAGATTTAGGCTTTAATCTTGCATCTGTTGGGAAATATTGGTGAGGAATTGCTGATCATACTTTCCTGAGTACACCTTGTAATTGGTTCTTATGTAAAACAATATTAACTTTAGTCCTGCAGACATCTCTGTCAGTCTTGGCAAGGACAGATCAATGCATCAGACACGATGAGGAACGCTGCAGAATATGCAGCAAGTAAATTTGCAGGCCTAAGAATGAATGAGACTCATCCTCTGAGGCATTAGAATCGGGAAAGGGAGTGTATCAATAATGAGAAACTCCCATTTGAGATCAAGTACAGTCCAGATCACAAATAGGTACATTTTAGACATCTGCTTGAGGCAATGAGTGTAATGAATAAAAGGCATTAGCATCGTACAGAAAACCTGCCCATTCCTCTGCCAGAAAGCAGAGCAGCATCAAGGTGCCTGACTTTTTAGTTCACTTTGTCATCGACACTACCTCAGTTGCCCTGCTGAGCCTGCTCTACCTGTATATCCTTCAACTCATTCTGAAAATCAATGTATTTGATTTTCTCCTTCCAGAGTGGTATATTATTTGCAAAGGCCTCCGAGATCTGCTGGAAGGAGGGGGTAAGGGTGTCTCTGAGAAATCCGCACTCTGATTTTCTGCTGGGTCTGCACAGAAGGTACTGGAGAATATCAGATCTCTCTGAGCTTGTAAAACACACCATCAAAATACGTCAAAACAAGCCTCTTAGAAGAATTGTGCCTGTAAATGAAAGGAAGATTGAGAAATAATAAATTAAGAATAAACCTGCAAGAGAACAGACTACTTGAGGGCTACTGATAGGTTTAACTGGAAAAAGGACAACTAGTGCAGTGTCCAAAGCTGTGCTCTGTAGGATGGATAAAAATAATCACGTCTCTATACCAATCATGAACAGTGGAATTTAGGAAAAGAAGAAGCTGAGAGACGGCAGTTATCCTTACATCCAAGTTCTCCTGGACATGTGCGTGGTATGTGCATGGAGAAGATGACTTCTGATTGGAAGGAAGCCTTGCTCCCCCTTCCCTGTGAGCTGCTTTACCCCATGTTCATGGATGTCCAGCTTGGCCAGAACAGAGGAGGGCCAAGAAGGAGAAAATCCTGTGGCTTTTTAATATATATTTTTTTTAAATTTTATTTTGTTGAGGCATGGCATGAGGAGGAAGTGGAGGAGGAGCAGTGAGGATAAAAGGCAGGTGGCAATTTCGAGAAGAGCGCTAAGAGCAATGTCCAATTGCAGGTGTGCATGTAGCCCTGTCCAGGACCGTCAGGTCCGGTGAGTAAAAATGTCATCTCTCTGGGCTTAGTTCAGGCAACATTACTGTCACTTACCTGTTTCTGGAGGGGCACATGTATCATATGCTCTGCTTTATAAAAGAGGAAGCCTGTAGTCTAGCAGGTGTGAAAACCTAGGACCAAGCCCTGAACTGAGAATTAGAGAGGTTAAATCCCTTTAAGTGCTGTAGGGTGAGATTTGGCCTCAGTGTGAACGGGGGTGTGTGAGCTCCCTCCAGTGTCTAGTTTTGTGATGAAGGTGGACCTAAATGAGAGACCTCTGCAGAGAAGACCTTTTAATGTGCACCTGTTGGAGCTGCAGAGACGATGGCAGTGCAGGGGAAATCTAGAGAGAAAAGAAATATTCTGTTCAGTCTGGGCTCGAGAAAGTTATTGGCAGCATAAAAATGCTATTACGATATTAATGAGAAATCCACTTGTGCAAAGCAGAGCTTTGGGCTGAACCTGCAATTTGTAAAATTTACACAGCTATTCAGTAATGCTAATCTGGTTGGTCTGTTCAGAAACTTTAGTTTGAAAAATCCTGTGGAAAAATGTTTTGATTTAAAGAAAAAAATCTTTCTCTGTTCAAGTCTTTGTGGATTTTTTTTTTCCTCTCCTACCTCAGATTTTTTTGCTGAGACCAAAATTTACAGTATTTCAGACTTTCAGATCAGTGAAGCTTGAAGATCATATTGTTAACATCTTTTTTTGGCCTTTTTTCTAAAGTTTGTGATAAAAGACTGGAATAACTTCCAGCGGATTTCTTGCTCTGCTTCTGTTTTACTTTAATTGTTTCTTTCGACAAAGCGTCAAATTTCTGTGGGTGAGGAAGTTTTTGAAAGGAATGTGGAGTAAGAGAAAATGATGCCCCTCCTCCTCATGGAGGGAAAAAAAAAAGACAGGAATCTTTAGTTTCTTTTGTTATACTGCAAATGGTAGAAAGGAGGAACCCTTTTTTTCCCCCCTCAAAATAATACAACTGAACTGGTGATGGTGTGTGACCAAACAAAGGGCTGGTGTGCTGGAAAGCCGGTCATCTTTGTGGGGTGCCTATAGTGACCTAGGAGAGGTTCCCACCCCTTTCCACCTTGCTTCCATGAAAGCTCTGAACTGTCTGTAACTTTGATATGTTCTTCAAGAGGGGTCTGCAGAAAGTTACGACAGGAAGACCTACTCTATTTGGGACAAAGGGCTCCCTATCTCCCTCAGTGTATTTTCAGTTGTTGGCCTGCTACCAGTTGGACAACACGTGAACACTGTTGGTGGCAAACTATGGCCACTGGGCTGAGATGGTACCTCATCCTAGCACTCCTCCTTTCCTTACTAAGGACACTGTACTAACAAGGAGCAATCGTCTAGGCTTGGCTGTTGTGAGAAGTGAGACACAATTGTGTTTTTCACAGAAGACTCCCATCTCAGAAGGGATAGGATGGGTGGGATGCTCAAATAGCTGTTCAGCACTTCATCTTCAAACACTTTGCAGATGGAAAATGGGAAAGAAGTGTTAAGTGACTTTCCACAGGCTTTGAAGGGGAGATCCATGTTGGTTTGACAACTAGACCTTCTACTTCTCTCTCTGTTTGGACTACAGTCAACCTCTCACAGGTTAATAATAGTAATAGTGCCTTACAGTTTTTGTCAGACCATCTGATCTGCTCTTGACCTATGGATATGAAGATGAAAAACCCTGTTTGCTAACATTAATCCCCCAGGCCATCTGCTTTCATTTACTTTTTTTGGTCTGAATGCGTTATTTCCTTGTCCTGCCTGCCTGCTTTTGGCACATGTCTCTAGTGCTCTCCTAGCACTAACGCTGAGTTACATGCGACCCTGTGCAGAGGACCGCAGCCGCTGCAAACAGCACCTTCCTTTTTCGAGATGCATAGGGATTTCCTTTAGTATTTCCTCTCCTCTCTTGGCAGCTCCTCTCAGCATGATTTATGAATAGCAAGCATAGCTGGGGGTGATGAGAGGTATCAACACCTCTGAATCCCAGCGATAGGAGCAAGGGTAATTAACAACAAGCCAGGAGTGTTTGTTTTGCATGAAGATCACATAGCAGAGAAGTATTTTTCTGTATTCTGTGGGAATGGGGGAAGTCAGGACCAGCCTTTTCCTGTGCTGTTAAATCTGCGTGTCATTTTCCTTAGATAATTAAGTAATTCCAGCCTTTCGAGGAGAGAAGTCTCCCTCTCTTTTCCCTGTTAGCTTGCAGATGTAGTACGTGTACCTTGTGGCAAATCAATGCTAACGGTATTACCGTGCATTATTGCAGTAATGGAGTAGAGTAAGCCCAAGGAAAAATGTTCAACCCTTACAGATTGCATTAGGAGCATGAGGATCTTTTATGTAGTTGGCTTATTAATGGCACTTTCATTTATGTCTCTGTGTTTTAACCCTTTGGAGATTACTATTTAGTTCTAGAATACAAGTAAAGTTGCCAGGTGTCAAACAGATTCAGCAAAGGGAGCTTGGATGTTTAAAGCAAAGCTGAGCGATGTATTTAAACCACCACCAGTAGTAGTGAGCTGTTAAATTACTAAGCAGAATCCAGGATAAATACACTCTGTGTTTGGAGGCACAAGTGATGTAGGGAGAGGGTATACAGCATTTTGGAGCTTCACCTTGTGTCCCCATCAATTCTAGCCTGCTTTTGCACTGTGCAGATGCCTGTGCTGCTGCTCCCTTCCTTCCTTACCAGGAGAAATCCATGATCCCCAGTAACATTTTTCTTCAGGGAAAATCAGCCTTCTTACCTGTTCTCACTCACCCTCTGTCTGATGGCAGCTGACTGGTATGTTGTTTGTACCAGGCATAATCAAGACTTCAGCAGGGCTATTTCTTGCTGCATTTGCACGTCTTCTCCTCGGCCCAAGTATTGTGGCCATCACTATAGTTTAAATGATTAGTAGCTTATTAATTGACACTTTTGTCATGGAAATGAATACAGCAGTGGTTCCCAGCCCTTGCCAGCCCAGTAGGGAGCATGCATTACAGTGCAGGAAGGGTTACGCTTCGCTTTCTTTTTGGGGCCAATGTCAGATTTTCTGGTTTCCTGTGGATGTGTGTAGCATCAGAGAGTCCCTGTGAAGTGAAGCCGTGAGCCACCAGAGTCTAGCAAAGGCCCAGGGCTATAAGAAATGCCACTTAGTTTTGTCCTACCTCCTGACTTGAGGTGTTGTGAGCATGAATTCCCCTGGGGCTCCTAGTGTTCATGGAATTTCCTTTCAGAATACTTCAAAATGCATTTATGTGAGGCTTGATTCAGTCTGACTCCTTTTAGGAGCAAGTGTGAGATTCAGTGTACAGGAGAGGTGGGGACTGCTGGGACTGGTTTGGTGAGAAACACCTGCCTGCGGCATTGTGTTATCATAATGTAGTATTATTTTTCTCTATATTAATACTTCATTTTCTTTTGTTCTCCCTCCCTAAATGTACACTCTTATTCTTATTGACCAGTACAAAGTATTTCCTCAGTGCTGCAGTTCTATTTCTATGTTGTATGGGATTATTCTTAAGAGTAAGGAATGAAAAAACAGTAAGTTAGAGTCTTAAAAGGCACTGTTTGTTGTGGGAGAGAAAACGGCACCAAGCTGTGTCAGGCTGCATATCCTCTTGTGAAGTCCTACCATCAAAGTTGAGGTCTCTGCTAGATTTTTTTTATTGTTAATTTGCTAAGAAAATTCTGACTTTGTGCAAAAATTTGTCTTTGGGTTTAATATGTGCAGAGAAGAAACAGGATCAGCGCCTTCCCCTTCCAGGTCAATCTCAAGCTTTGTGCAGGCAGGAAAAGAGGGAAAGGTTCTTCTGGAAGAGGAAACAAAATGGGAAAAGTGCCTGGGGTGAGAGCAAACTCCTAGTAGTAGAGAGCTGATTGTAGCGAGATCCATTCCTCTAAGACAAGCCTTATGCAGTGGGGAAAGGGGTGTTTGTGTGCCTTTGTCTTCCGATTCCTCTAAGAGAGCTTTCTGCAACTGCTCCCCATGAGACATCTGATTGGCTGGTGTCTATCAAGTAATGTTTCCATCTTCTCCACTAGCCTGTATAGACCTTGTCTCCTCCTTTGTTTGAGGCTACTAAGTGTTGCTTGAAAGGCAGCTTCAGTCCTTAGTTAGCTGGGCTTTCTCAGTGAAGCGGTGTCAGCCATGCCCCATCGGAGGTGGCACGATGGAATTCAGGGAAACCTTGCAGTGTACATCTTTGAACTTCTTCCTTTTGTCGTTGTAGATCTGAGCTGTTTTTCACAGATTTGAATTTTTCCCCTGGGGTCTCCAGGTAACCTGAACCCTAGGTTTGGGAAGCAAGTGATTCTGCTGGGCCTGCTGAGGACATTATCTAGCTGCTCTGGCATATAGGTGTGTGCTGCATGTGAGTGCTTGGAGAGGCCTGGTCAGCTCCTGAGGCAGCAATGCATTCCTAATCTGCCATCTCGTTTGAGCTTTGTGGCATGGGATTTGTGGCCTTTGGTTTACAGATGGTAGCACAGCTTTGAAGGGTTGATTACTCTTTAATGGGCTTTAGAAATGTCACTGGTGCAATTTTTGGATTGTAATAGTTACGCCTGGCAGTAAGATCTCCTTGGACTCCTCTAGAGGGTAATTCTGGGTCAAACAAAAACCAGTGGTCTTGATGGGCTCATCAGTTATTAAAACTGATTCAAAGCCTGTACTTAAGTATCCCTGGGATATGGACACAGCTAGCTAGTGTCTGTTAATGGGAGTCACCTGAGTAGATCAGGCAGCAGGAGCTGAACTGGTTGGTGGCTGTTTGCCTCCAGCACGCACAGTGGCCAAGGATGGTTACCTCTTTGGCTGGCACAACAGAAGTCTCATTTTTTTTTTTTTTTTTTTTTTTAACCTAGCAGCACAGGGTAGCAAGGTCTAATACTTCGTTTTGTTTCTTCTATAAGACTTTGTTTGTGCTAAGCCTTACACCATTCAAACAGCACCAGGGTAGTCACGGTTCTTGTTATACGTGCTTTGAAGACAAGATCTCAACCTTTCCAGATCGCACTGTGGCCTGGGGAGGAAGTGGAGCAAGAAAAGGGGAGGTATCAGGCTCGTGAGGACTCCCTTTGCACAGCAAGAAGTATTTGTCCTTAGGCTTCTCAGTAGCAAAAACACCCTTGGACAATCAGGGACATCAGATTTCCTGAACAGCCAGAAATGAGAAGCTGATGAGAGCTGCAGTCAGTTGCCAACAGTTAGCTGGCATGCTATCTGCTTTCCAAGACATTCCAGGATCCCTTTTCTCCATGAAACCCATGAGAGTCAAGCAGACCTTGGGAGAGGAAGGGAGATTAGGACCATTTACTCTTTCTGACTCAATGACTGTGTGAATATTAGTCAGACTTCCCTGCTTTTAATCAAATTTTCTCAGAGGAGGATATCTTACTACTCACTGCATGTTCTTGGATAATATATCTTAAGCCATGATTATACCTTTCTTGACTATGCATGGCACAGCTAAGCCAACATCTTAGAGGAGATGTTTGAATTTAGAAGGCGTAGAGAAGCTGAAGATATGAATGTTCTGGCCCAGCACCTTCTGAGAGACATGGTGGAGCATATTTTGAAAAGTTTGGCAAAACTTCGGAAAAAATGGCCCTTATTGCGGTTTTGGACCATATGGAATCCAGTCTTTCTGAGTGGACAAAGACAGGAATATGGACAACCTGCAATACGCAGTGAATTCAACACAGTGGGCTTGTGTGCTGTGCAACTGATCTCTGTATATGCTGCAGATCCAGGGCCTGCCAACTGTGGTCAGCAATTTGGAATCCCTGTAGGGGTGAAAATTTTCAGCAGAGTGGGAATTTCATGGTCTTAGATTTAGGATCAACCTAGAACCCACCATTAGCTAGCAGCGTGATGTAAAGCCAGCAAAATCTCCCCAGGGAATTCAAAACAAGCACCTTTGCCTTCTCTGTGGCTGCTGAGTCCTTTGCTTTGCTGTGCACCCTTTGGGCCATCGGAATGGTGGGTGTAGACAGTGGAGCTATCTGAGCATCCCCAGATGAAAGGGGCTCTGCTGTCTCCCGCATAAATGGTATTTGTGTAGGAAAAAACCCAAAGGTGGGATGTAGGGTCAGTCAGCAGAGCTGGCTTTGCATCTGCTCGTGTGGGTCGTGTCCTCAACACTGGGCTTCCAAGGAGGCCTGTAGGTGTGAGCGGTACTGCAGGAGGGGAAGGGGCCTGGAGTGATGACGGGCAGGGCTGTGCAGAACCGGAGGCGTGGGAGAACTGGGGAGCCGGGCCCTAAACAGCAGTGGGATCCGTCTGTGTGGTAGGAGTTAATTTTGTTTTTTAATCCTTTTTTTTTTCCACCCTCAAAATGAAACAGTTGCAGAATAGAAAAAAAAAAAAAAATCAATAAAAACCCCAAATGATCAGCACTGCCTGAGAAGGGTTTGGAGTGAAATGATTGCCAGGCTCTATTTATTCCTTTCTTTATATCTGAATAGTGTCATTAGACTTTTTCCACTCAAATCATCTCTCCCCCCCCCCACCAAACACAACTCCCCCAGTCGTCTCTTCCCTTAATTGAACCAGCTTCCCCTTGATTATAGGCATGTTCTGCTCCTTTATATTTGTGTGATCATTTGCCTTCCAGAACATTGACTGACTTATTTGCTTACTTAGAAACCTGCTGCGGTGCCTGGTGTTATGGCATATGGTCACCTTACATCACTAAGCGATCCATTAAAAACCAACATGACTCAACCAAATATAACACCGACCCCTGCCTCTTGCAATGGATGGCTGTAGTTGGATAGGTATTAAAGCAGATTGTAATAGATTAGATCAGGGATTAAAACAGCCTGTAATGGATACAGTGTTGGATTATTCCATTTCTATTCTTGGATATAGGTTGTGCAAATCTGGGGTTGTCGAATGGCTTCCTCTCTCTGTGTTGTTTCGTCTCTGTGTTGTGACCAGGCAGTCCTGGACAAAGCTGGCATTCCTGCACCAGGAATGGTGTGTGCTGATGACAGGCTCGCAGTTCGCAAGTTGTGCAGGAGATGGGGGTGTTGCTCACGTTACCTTTGTCTCCTCGAGAAGCAAAGGGAATAGAGAGCAACGGCTGCATCTCTTTGGCACGAAGGTCTCTGCCAAAGGCCAGGGAATCTGGCAAGCAAGAGATTGTAATAGGCATCCTCAGTGACACTTCGGCATTACCACCTGTTATTTAACAGCAATAAGTAGGCTCTATTGAAGGATTTCTGAAGCTTTCTTTAGGAACTCCAGTCCTATCTTTGAGTATCTGACAAGTAAGGGTTTGGGGTTATCCCGACGATGGAAGTTTGAACTGATGGTCTGGAACTGTCCCTGAGGTTGGCGGGTGTGGGGGCTATTCACAGGTAGTGATTTTAGGTGCAAGGAACTGCTCTCTAAACTACAGTTTGGAGAGACCTGCTCCTGGGGTGCTGAAAGTGCCGTGCTCAAGAAAGGCTTGGTAAACATACCTGTGGATAAAAACTTGTCACCTGTCTTGCACATCTGGGCTCTTATGGTGGCAAGGAGTGGTGTGGTGAGCACAGAGCAATAGTAGGTACTGGCAGGATTTGGAGAGATGTGCAGGCAGGTCCTACTGTGGTGTGGATGGGTTTGTGATCAAGAAGTCAGGGAATAGAAATGATATTGCAGAAAAGAGGAGCTGATCCAGGTGCAAACAGGGACTTGGTCTTAAAGAGCATCTGGTCAGGCTGAGATGATAAAGGCCTCTGGGTGAACTCTCTCCTGACAGCAGTCGCCACCAGCAGCAGTGCTAGCCCTGTGATGGGTCTTGTGGTGACAGTGGTTCTGGCCATGCAGAGAGCTCCAGGAGCAGCAGGGAGCTGCTGGGCCCAGGGGACAGGAGCACAACTCAGGGATAGTTGCAGTGTGTCACAGCTGCAGCTCCACTGGGGGTGTGCAGTGTGTCTGCAGTGCATGGCAGTGGCAAAACCCCGGCATGGGCTGTGTGCTGCTGCCGCCGCCGCCCTGTGCTTGGGACAGTTTCCTTGCAGCAGTCGCTCTCAGAGAGAGAAGTAAGATACTTCCCCCTCCCCTACTCTGTTCTTTTGCAAGCACCTGTAGTATTGGGGCGAGCCTGGCTCTGGGCAGGAAAGCAGCCCCTGCTGCTGGCTTGTGCAGCTCAGAGGTCTGCTCGCCCAGGACTCTGCGCGGTGCTTATAGAACAGCTCTGGCGCGAGCCCCTGTTACTGCTCTCACACAAATACCAGCTCCTAAACATTTTGGCAGCCTATTTTGAAAGGGAGATGAATGCAGGTCAGAAATAACAATGCTTGGGTTGCGGTTAGGTTATCTGCTTCCACTGTCCCACCACCTCCTTTACCTCTCTGTGTTACATTAGGATTTCTGCCCTAGGCAGGGACCCCAGCCACAGACTGGCTTCCCCTCTGCTGCAGCCCCAGTACTGCTTCTTATTTCCCCTGCGAGCCAGCTGACACCCCCAACCCTCTTCTCCCTGCAGGACAGCCCTGGGGTGACAGGTTCCATCGTTTGCATCAGCCAGCAGTGTTTGCAGCTCTCTCTCTGCTTTTCCAGCTTGCTCCTCTGTCTTGCCACCTGCAGCCGTGCTGACTGGAGCCCTCCCAGCCCCAGTGAAACACTTTGCAGCAGGAGACTAAACTCAGGGCAGGGGCTACCGGGGAACCCTCCCTGCTCTGCCAGGCCAGGTGGTGCCATCCCTGAGCCTTTCTCTGTCCCTCTGCTCCCTGTCAGGTTAGAAGACCTAAACTGAGGGGGCTGAGGGAAGATGCTGAGCTGCCCTGCTCTGGGATGTGTGCAGCGGGAGACGCTGCAGGGAGGTCCATCCTCGGCCACAGAGAATGACTGCTGGGGTCCGGGGCGCGTGGGATAATCACCATGACACTAACTACTGACGTTCTTCAAAAGAGGGAGGAGAAGGGGGGAGGTTGGCAGCGGATTTAATCTGGAGAAAAAGTGCCACTGTAATAAATCGCTCTGGAGGGATGTGGCACCGATGCCTGTGGGAAGGATGACCCTCGGGAGGTGGGAGACACTCCGAGCTGGAGGAGGAGCGCACTCCCCCCTCTTTGCTCGGGGCAGTTGCATCTTATCCGGGGTTGAGCTGCAACGGCTCCTTGGGCTTTGCCAGCAGAAAGGAAGGCTGCAGAGCGGGGGACGCAAGGTGTCCCGGCCCTGGAGAGGACACTGCCCTGGTCTAAGGACATGCACCTTGTGCCAATTCCGAGGTGCTGCTACAGGCAGCTGCTTGCAGAGATGCTTCCTTCGCGTTTCTCTCCCCCTCTATAGAATAAGCCTTCCCCGCCTCCTTTGCCAGCGCGGAAGGTGACAGGGCTGCCGGGCTTCCCCGCGCAGCCGCGGGCAGGGACAGATCCATGTGTCCGCGGGAACAAGCACAGGCTACGCGTTGTTCATCCCAGTTGCGTTGCTTTACGCCGCTTACCCAGCCCCTATCCATACCCATATATACAGGGAGGAGCAGCCACCCCGCTGTATGCGTGTGTAGTCATGAGAAAGGGCCACTCTGCCCCATCCCGTCCCGCGCAGGACACGCGCAGGGGTGGCAGCTCCGGCTGCTGTTGCGGCGCGTCCCGCCCCCGGCGCGGCTGGTGCCGGAGCTGCTTTTGAGCGGCGGCGGCTTGGCAGGGCTCGGGGCTCCTCCCCCCGTGCGCTCCTACCCTCTCACTCGATCAAATCCTCGAACGTGAACAGTTTCACTGA
>VZSV01000148.1:556798-598132 GCA_013398735.1 Nothocercus julius | reverse complement strand
CGGCGACGCGGCGCACAACCAAGCCATGGTGCACTGGTCCGGCCCCAACAGCAGCGTGAGTACCGAGCGCGCCGGCGGCGGGACGGGGCGGCGGGCGCCCTGCCTTATTCTGCAAAGGGAGGGGGACACGCTGTGATGGCTTGTCCGAGAGGCAGAAAAGTTTTTTTGGGGGAAAGGAGGGATCCCCCCCCCCCCCCCAAAAAAAAAAAAAGCTGTGGTTTTGGGGGGCAGAGCAGACTGAGGTTCACCAAAGGGGTTGGGCTGGTTGGAGCCTCCCCTTTGTGAGGTGCAAGATGGACCTTCTCCTCTCTGTCCCGTGTTCCTACCGAGCCGCATCCCCTTCCTTTCCATCTCTCTCTATACAGCATACGTTTTGGCATGCTTTGTTGCCCCTGCGCTGAGGGATGCAGCTGATGTACAGTGGTGCTGGTGGCAGGCGAGAAGCCCTCCCATCTTCTCTGCTGGCTGCAGATACGAGATAATCCATTAATTCATTAAGGGGACGAAAGCCCCCCAGCGTATTACAGGGCTCCAAGGGAAGGCCGCCAGTGTGAGCACTGTGAAAAGTTTTATTTTAAAAATCGATGGTCTCTCCTGCCTTTTTCTGCATAGTCAATAATAGGGAGGAGCTGTGGCATCCCTGGAAGTTTGTGGGGCTGCATATGTGTGTGGGGGTGCCCCAAAAGATCACCTGCTGCAGCACTGAAATAGCACAGGGCCCTCCCTCGCATCCGGCTTTGCAACGTCCCAAGGACGCCCATAAACAGAACTTCCCATTTTCTTTTAGCCTCGTATCAGGAATACTGCTTCACAGCTGAGAGCAGGCATCATTTAAAAGGGCGCTGGGAAATCCCTGTGCCTGGAGACTACGTTCCCATTTGTGTGATTATTAGAGCTTGTTACTGCCTTTAAAATGCCTCTTTTATTGTTTTGGTGCTATTAGAAACATGCATAAAGCAATTAGCAGTATAAAATAGATTGGCTAGAATTTTGGATAGATTCCTTGTGAGATTGATTAGTCATTAAGGGCCAGATTATCAATCTATTTATCCATCCATCAGCTGTGGGTTAATAATTTGTAATTTAGCTGGCTCTTCATATTTTTTGAGTGAAAGTTTTTGTCTATTTATTATTGCTTAGGCAATACTGCTGACAGCACTATAGATATTACTTTGATTTAACCAATTTTTAAAGGCAGTTGTGTTTGCCAGACATGAATTCCACTCTCATTAAAGACGAAAGCAAACATTCAAGAGAAAACAGCTGCATGGTATACTTTAGCACTACATTTGTCTGTAGGGTTATTTGTTTTTAATATAACATGTCATGTAATGAAGGAAACAACTTATATGCCCTCCCTTTTGTTTTCAGTTCAATGCTGAATAAAAGGATGTTCAGTTAAAGAAGCTAAAATCCCCTCATCCTTCCCCAGCATGGATTTCCAATAGTTACTTGTATTTTTGGTTGAAGTAATAGAGAAAACTCATCCTGTAGGTATTTGTAGGAGAAGAAAGGTTGGTTATTTTATTTTTTATTTTTTTCCAAAGTACAGGTCAGAAAAGGGATTTTTAAATATTGCTCCTGTGCTTCATTTCTTTTCTGGAACGATGCTGTTTAAATAACTAGCTTCATTTATTCTTTAACCCTAGGGGCGATAAAGGAAAACTTCTTAGAGTGCTCATGACTTTCTGTTAAGATTTTGCATCTTAGTTATACTGTGCATTGCAAGCTCCTGACTCAAAAAGCAATAGACAAGGCTGTTTATTCCTAGTGTGGTGTCAGAGGGAAGGAAAAGCAAGCCTGTTTAGTAACTAATAGTGGTATCTCGTCATGATTTGTCCACAGTGAGGGCTGGCACTTGCAGACTTTTTTTCTTCTGTTTCTCAGAGAAAACACGCTGCGTTTAGTGATTGACTGGATTTTTTTGTAAGTGCTATATTACATGACTCTAGAGGGGAAGTTAAATACTTAAACTTGAGTCCTCTTATCTATTAGCAGAGAAGGCTGAATCCAGTGACTGCTTTTATTGCTGCATCTTGTTTTTTACTTCATTTTACTGTTGGGGTGGCTGCAGCACAGGAGGGGAGGTCAAGCACTTGGCCCAAGGTTGCCCAGGGAAGCAGCAGTGGGGTTCCTTTGCCAGCCGAGCTATGCCCAGTCACACACCCTCCAGCAGGTATTTTCTTAGGTATCAATAGACATAAAGCAGCAGGAAGGTGAAGATGGCCAAAAGGTATCAGCTCCTGTCTTGTTACTCTGCGAGATGTCGCAGTAGAGTGGATGGACAAGCCTGTGCTTCTGTTTTCAGGCTACCAAGACAGTGCAGAGGAACACGGATTGCTTTCACCCAGTCCCTGTGACTTGAATAGACTTAAAGACTGAGACAGCTGTTGTTTATGGTTTATTAAAAATGTAATCATAGAAATTTCACATAATGAAACAGTACATTTTATATCAGACATTAATATTGGGGAATTCCTAGCAACTAGATGGATTTGCAAAGAAGGATTGTTACTCGGAAGTATAGATCTTCAGGCACTCCACAGAGGGAGATCTATGCAGCTGCTGCATGTCTGATTCCTTAGAATATTAAAAAGCTACTATGTGGGTCTTTTCCTTCTTCGTTTTTCCTTTTTCCTTTTTTTTTTTTTTTTCTCCATTCCTTTCTTATCCTATATTCCTTTCCTCAAAATTCAATTTAGCTTATTTAAAAGAATAATCCCTTCCAGGTGTCAAACTTCTGTTTTCTCTATTTGCAGATAGGAAAATCAGGATTAGGATAGAAGCAAAAGGCTGGTGAGATTGGGGAATTCGGGTTCTCTGTTTTGTCCTGCCCAGAGGCAGTTTCTGTGACCTTAGGCAAGGCAATTAACCTCTCTGTATATCAGCTTCTATGGGAAATGAGGATAGTACTGCTTACCTACCACAAAGTGGTGGTGTGGAGCAGAATTAATTTCCGCTTTATTCAGTACATAAAGATGTAGTGAAAATTGCTAGGAAAATGCAAAAATACTGGTCTGTGTATAAATGAGGTTTGTGTGCTTTCCCTTGTGTTTCCAGGAAGGGAACTTGGCCCAGTCATTGGTCTGATGCTGGAAAAACGAGAATTGTCCTTGTGCTTCAAGTATCAGGCCAGCCTATAGAAATGCTTATTGAGAGGTCACTGAAGCACGTGAGGTCCCTGCCAGAGACCAGCTAGGATGTTTTCCACCTAAAACCTTTCTGAAGGAAGGAGAACTTCTATTACAAATTAGCATTATTCTCAGAAGATCTGAAAGCCCTTATTTTCTAAAGCCATTCCACTCTGAAAATACATTGAGTACAAATGTGTTATTCAGTGAGCAGTTGTATCATTTGCACTTGTTCTTGCCCTCTCTATATCTTGTTATGTTATTGCACTGATATTTTTTTCTTTATTATGCTCACCAGATGCTCTCTCCAACCTCCCTGTTCCGTGAACATCATCTCATTCCCCAGATTATGTTTTCTTCTTTCTTCCGTCTCAGATTTCTAGGAAAAGAACCCATGGAAATAAGTGATGGCACCTTTAATGCTGTTACATCTTTAAATCTCACTATCTCCTTTCTAGAGAATAATTTTCCAAGATATTTCAGTAATTTACAGTGGATAAAATACTCAAATTGCTCTGTGATACAACCGCTAGTGCAATGGGACATAGGGACTTTTGTCATTAAGATACCTCCCTGATGAGTGTAGCTGTTCGGAGGAAGTATTTCTTTCTGTCTGTGCTTTTCTCATAACAGCAGCACATCAAGGTGTGTGTGGATTCTCTCTCTTTTTTTTTTTTCTTCCATGTAGGCAGTAAAGATACACATTTCTAGCGTTTTATCCTCTAGATTATGTCAGTGTTATCTGTGATCCTATTTGTGGGAACAGCGGTGGTGTTTCATCTCATGCAATGAGATATCCCACAAATGGGGCTTTTGGAAGACACTTCAAAGGATTTCTGGGAACCAGAGGCAAACTTGAGAGCTGTGTTAAGGATGAGACAAGGTGCAGTAATGGCAAAGTAAGAACAAGAGAGGACATTTACTTAAAGTGTGAGAGGTACTGTAGGCTGCTTCATCCAGGTCAAGTTCCCATATGATCCTGGGGGCTGGATTTTTCATGGTATAGGAAAAAAGTCAGCAATGCTTATTTTTTATCTCCAAGTGAGTGCAGAAGTTGCTTCTGCAGAGGTGCAGTGTAGCTATGTGATGTTGCTTGTGCAACTATGCGGCTGCACTGCTGCTGTTTTAGGACCCAGGCTCTGAAAGCTGGGGAAGGCGGGATGAGAACTGGCAAATGGCTGGACTGGGACTTTGTTCTGTTCCTTGAGTTGGGCCTGGGTCAGTCGTGCTACACTGCTCAAGTAAGAGGTCCAGCAAACCTGCGGCTGCCTTCTGCGATGTTAGTGTGGGTGCTAGTTTCACCCAAAGACTGGGAATGGGAACTCTTCCTGGGAGAAGAGTCTGGCGAAGAAGAGACCAAGAGCACTTTAGTGGCCTACAGCCACCTAAAGGGAGTTAGAAAGGTGATGGCTCTGATCTTATCTCTAGGGAGAGGGTTTAACAAGAGGTAAGAGCTACAGAGCATGTCAGATTAGGCATTATGAAGAGTTTAGTCTCTAGGCAAATAACATAGCCAGTCACCAAAAGTTACAGGAATCTCTGCTTTTGAAGGCTTTCAAGATTCATTGCTCTAGCCTTGGTGACAGTTCTGCTACAAATGGTCTGTGATTGGTGAAAGCCATGCTTCAAATGTGAAGATGGACTGGAGACCTTCAGTGATGTCTTCCGACCAGCACTTCTGTGATTATTCTTCTCTTGTCATCATCAATGCCTTTCCTTTACCTCCAGCAAGCTCTGAGGGTTGGCAGAGGAGAGCCACTTGTATAGGAGCTCAGAGAGAATTCTGTCCCTTCCGGGAATGATTCTTCTGCTGCTGTTGGCAGCGTTCTGGTATGATCTGCTAATGTACGGGTGGTTTGATGCTGAGACATTACTCATTCCCAGGGTGAATTACAAGCTGAGGAGGCTGATGGGCTCGCTTTGTGCCAGGTAGTTTTTCATTAAGATGCTCAGCAATGCAGTGTGCGATGGGCAGAGCTAGGTGGGCAGTGTTTACAATTGCACACGGGCAGTCCTTTGGAGGGAGGTGAGAGTGATCTCCAGGCAGGCAGTGTGGCATTTTATCATCAGCTATGGTCACTGCTGAAACAGTCCAGCTGCATTCCAGTCTGAAATGTTTGCTCCTAGACCATGAGATGGTGGCAGAGCAATCCGATTAATTGCACTGCATTTGATAGATATTTTAATTGCTGTTCTAGACGATTTGTTTTTCAAATGGCTTTTGGCTAGGTTGTGGTTTTGTCACCACTGAAGGTAGACAGCTGGTGTTACGATATCTTAAAATATTTCGCCTTCTCTACTACCCTTAGTAATGAAGCTTGCTACTTCTCCAGGACTTTGCCAATTCATCTTTAATTAGTATTATAATGGAGGATGGGGAAGTAGAAACTAAACTCTCACATGGTAATTGCTTTTATGGCTGTGTTAAGTCAGTAGAGCAAGGGGAAGGCGTCTGGAAAATATTCTTTGGGTTATTTCTCTCCAGGCGAGTTTCATTGCAAAGTCAGGTCAGTGCCCATTGGATGGTCCTTTATGTTGCTTGTGGATTCTGTGAAATTGGCAGATTCCCTGGGCCATTAGCCAGCCTAAGGCAGCAAGCAGTTGATGTTCTTGTCACCCAAGGCTTGATAACAGAATCGCTTCAGTTCCAAGTGATTGCCAGAAATTTCCCCCTCAGGCCTCAGTGGAACTTTTCCATGCTTAGGGATGAGGCCTAGAACTTGTGCCCAAATTTCATAGCAATTTAAATGCAAACCAGAAAACCTGTGTGATTATTTTTTATTTTTTTAAATGGAAGACACTCATTCAATCAAATAACAGAGTGTTTTGAAAGTAAATCTGATCAGAGAATTATGTTAGGCAAAGAATTTTCTCTCAATGGGGAGGTGAGATGGCAACAAATGTTTTCTTAAATGCAAATTGTGGGAAAATGAAATTTCCTGAGATTTTCCAAATATATACCTGGATTCATAGGTAGAGATTTTAGAAAAAAGAAATATGGAAGCAGTGATGTCTAATAGGTAAAGTACACTTTGAGGAGAAAGACCTTTAATGTTAGATAAAGTGAAATCCTGGGAGCTTGTCTTGCAAGCAGTGAAGGACTTGCTTAACTTAGACAATAGTGGCCTGACCTTTAGGCTCTCTGGGTCCTGGGGCATGGCATGGAGGGGAGCCTCACGCTCACCTGCATCGGTGTTCTCCCACAGTCCAGATATGGTCCAGGTTTGAAGGCTCACGCTTGGGATTGGCTCCAATGGCCAAGGAAACCCATCATCTGCACAGTTAGGACTTCAATTACATATTAAAACCAGTGCTGGCTTCAGTGTGGATCTGAGCCTGAGCTGTAGTGACTCGGAAGGGATTTGATCCAGCTTAGCTTCTAATGGGAATTGGTGTCCTAAACGCAGAGTCTAGACTGCCTCTCATCAAGAGTGTAAATTAAATGGCATGTTCATTTTGAACATGTGTTTGCAGAAGGTCCTCAAAACGACAAAATACTTCATTGGATCCTTATTTAGCATAAATTAGTGTAGGATAAAGCTAAGGTAGTTTACTGCAGTTGAAGATTCAGCCTGCAGTATCTTACAGCAATAGCATATGCAGGATAAGAAGGAAAAATAAAGAGTATGGAGGCTAGGAAGCAGAGCACCATGTAGGGGCTGGGGTAGCCAGGAGACCTGCGCACACAGCCCCTTTGCACTCCCTGAATTACAGCTGCAGAGCTGGGGTTAGGGAGGCTTCTTCTCCCCTGTGCCCAGCCCTGCCCGCTCCCTTGCCTGGCCCACAGAGCTGAGAGTTTGACCTGCACTATAAGCCAGGCTGGAGCCGGATCTGGTGACGTGCCTGGCAGAGTCCAACAGGGATTTTCAGCTGCAATAATCCTTAGCTGGAAAATACTGCCTTGCTGAAACCAAACCTGTGCATGCAAACTTCTCAATTTGCTTAAACTCTCTATAGGAGTCCACCAAATAAACCCTGACTTTCCCTTAACGTCCAGAGAAATTTGCAGTGTCGCTGTTACATTCTCTCCACACAAGAAGAGGGATGAGGGCATTTCCTTCATGGTCTTTACAGGGTCTTGGATGTCTGAGGGATCTGAATGAAGTTTGCCCCAATCTTTAAGAAAGCGACTGCTTGTTTAACATATCTGATGAATCATGTGCTGCAGCAAAGGTCACTTCTAAGCCCTGCTGGCCAGCAGAGTTTCAGATTATAATGAAATTCAGAAAAGGCCCGTGATGAATAACCCAAACTCTCAGTCCTGTTCCCCTCTCAGTCCTGCAGGAGCCCTGCTCCCGTCGGAGTGGCAGAGCGAAGGTCCTGCCGCTGAGCTGCAGTGCTGTTTCCTCCCTGTTGTGCTCACACAGGCGACACGAGCACTAGCCAGCAGATGTGCGGAGCACCAGGGGGCCTCTGCTCCCCAAGCAGCGTCACTTTAATTAGCTGCTGCAGGATTCAGGGACCCCGGGGTGTGGGCTGTGGGAAGGGGTGCTGGCGAGCGTGCTGAAAGCAGAGCTGGGCGCTAGAGGGAGCGTAGGCATTTGCTAAAGGAAGGAAAATCCTGCAAAGGATGGGGAGGGGAGCCAGAGGCTGGGAAATGCACGCTGGAAAGATGTTCACTGTTGAAATACTGGTGTGCAAACCCACTTGGAATCATTGGCAGTATGAAACGTCTGTGTTCTGGGGTTTTCTCTGCCAGAGAGGAAAATAGTCTTAGTATGAACTTGGCCATGATAGAGTGATTCACCTCACCTCGTGCAGCTGCTACCACCCCCCTTTTGAGTTCTCCCTAGTCCCTGCTGGGCTTCTGCCTGGACATAGGACTCCTGGTGCCAGGGTGTCACGTGCTGCAGTCCCCTCCAGACTGCGGCGGGTGCCAGCGAAACCGCCCCTGTCTCCCCAGCAATGGCTGGCAGTGCTGCAGAGCTGGGAGAAGGGACCGCGTTAACCTTTGCAGTGCCAGCAAGCAGCGACCCAGATCCGGCTCCTGGTGGAAGGAGCAGTGTGTGCTCATCCCTCCTCAGCTGCGGTGCCTCATTTTGTCTCTGTGTCTTGCCTCTGGGGACAGGTGGTGACAGACCTGCCTTGCTTCCCGCTCTGTTCTCTCACCTGTGCCAGTTTAGCTGATGGGTGACAGAGAGGCAGTTATATTTTACTGCCACTCGCCCCCAACAGGTTATCTGCAGAGGAGAAGTTTGAGCTGAGGGGTCGCTGCTTCTCCCTGAGGCTCTGTGTGCTCCCTGAACAGCGCAGTTCATCCTTCAAGATTTCCATAAGCATGAGGATGTTGCACAAATCCTGGGCTTTTTGTGCCTCTTTCTATTTTATGAATGCAGAAACACAGGAGGGTCTGGGATTCATCCATTCATCACTGGCATCCTTGGGACTAGAACAGACATTTGAGACTTGAGAGAGCTAGTTTTTAGCCTCAGCAAACTGTTTAGTAATGGACTAGGGGCCTGAGGATCCTTTAAATCAACTTTTTTGTTTGTTTGTTTGCGTTTTGGAGACACTGCGCCAGTCTGTGACAAGTGGACAGGACAATGATACTGCTAATGCGTGCTGGCAGTGCGGTGGGAACCCCTCTGGGGATTCGGTGGAGGGCTCCAGCAAGGCGCTGGTGGAGTGGAGGGGTTGTGCAGAGCTGCTGGCAGCCCTCAGGAGAGGGGCGACCTGGGGTCAGTGTCCTCGGACTGCCAGGCAGCCCAGGAATGTGGTTCCCTGCAGTTGCTGTGCCCCATGGGGCTGTGTGTTGCCC
Source organism: Nothocercus julius (assembly GCA_013398735.1). Classification (NCBI taxonomy): domain Eukaryota; kingdom Metazoa; phylum Chordata; class Aves; order Tinamiformes; family Tinamidae; genus Nothocercus; species Nothocercus julius. The sequence goes on along the minus strand of VZSV01000148.1, from coordinate 589,243 downwards.
TGTGCTTGGTCTCGCCACCTACAAAGAGGAGTTAACTGCTCTCCTCCCAAGCAGAGCTGTTGCTCAGGCTTAAAATGGATGGATGCTTGTAAAGACTATTGAGTGGAAGAAAATGAATAAAACATTGTTATTTAGCTTTTACAGAAGTGCTTCAGGGTCTGAAGCACTGAGGGACCTCTTGGGTGCAGGGAGGGAAGAGTGGGATCTCAAATGGTTGTTAGTCATTCCCTGTTGTCTGTGCCTGTCTGGAAAATGCCTCCTAGCTGCGACCAGGAATATGTGGGTGCAGGCAAACAGAGCCTCCCACCTGTGCTCTTTCCCTGCGTCTACCAGTGCACAGGGCCAATGCTCTCTGCACATGGTAGTCACGTGCCACACAGCGTTGCTCTGCTCTAGCCCGCCTTTCCTTTATAGGCGAACCCTGCCAATTTAGAGCTTACAGGGTGACAAACCTAACTGCACTTAAAAAGCTTTTATGCTGCTGGTTTCGGCTCTGTGTCTCCAAGTTCACTGGAAAGGGAGGACGATTGTATTAGCCCCATTTTATAAGCTGCAGAAACCAAGGTATGGGGCAGGGAGGGGATTTGCTCCAAGGTGCACAGCTGCTCAGAACCAGAGGGGAATGGCAAAATTTCTGACTCCTGTGCCTGATCAGTATGGCTTCTTTATGACAAAAAAAAACTTGGTTAACTCCAGCTCTGGAACCACTCAGATGTTTGATGTGTTTCCTGTTTAGGAGATACTTTGTGAAAGAGGAGAAACAGGTGAGAAAAGAGCTAAGACTGGGAAGAACAAGACTCATTAACAATAGCCAAGTGTAATTACTCAGCTAAAATCATTAACAGATTGATCGAGTTAAAGCACTACAAATTTCTGGCTGAAAGTGATTTAAGAGCATCTTCATGAGGTGATCTCTTTTCCATTGTCCTTTGCCAACTAAAGGAACATCGCCAAAAGAAAGCCCATGGCATCACAGTGCCCGTGTCGGGTGTTACGGAGGTGAAATGGAGATGGTTCTGCCAGAAATGGTCAACTTTTCTGAGTGCCTGAGCCTTAAGGATGGGCATTCAGGAAAGCTCCCCTCTTTGCCCCCCACTTGGAGGTGTAAGCAGTAACCCAGGGTGTGTTTGGCTGAGTGCTGCTGGTGCCTCAGGCTGGATACTCATGCGGGGCCTGTTCCTTCACCCAGCTGATGATTTTCACAAACCTTCCAGGAACTCAGTATCTCTGTGACCTTTCTTCCCCTGTTGAGTTCAGTTCCAGCGACGCAGTAGATGGCAAGTTATCCCTCCCGTGCTAACTCACAGACAGGTGGACAGGCAGCGTGATTGCTGAAGCTTTACTTCTTTTGAAGGCAACCTGAAACAAAGCTACCTCCTCCGCAAGGCGGTAGAGGAAGCCCTAATTGATTTAATTAATATTGTTCACTGTTGTTTTTTGTAACTTTGCCTGGAAACTCTGTTCCTTTAATCAAAAGGCTACATTGCTGGCAGGATAGCATTTTCAGTCTGCTTATTCTGTGTCTTTCTGTTCTAGGCACAGTTCTACCCTCGCTTGCTTTTAATTACTTTGAGATTATCTTCATCATTTATTCCTATTTCGCATAGCAAAAGTGACAAAACCTCTCTTTCTGGGTAGGTCATGTGTTGGTAGCTCTTAGCTCTCTGTGTTTATGTGGGTTTGTTTTTTCCTTTTTTTTTTTTCTATTTTTTTTTCTTTTTCGTGTTTCCTGTAATTGGAAACAGGCAATAAGCCAGATGGGGGAGAAAGTGTCTTAGTGAAAATTCACAGGAAGAGGAGATGGGAATAAGAGGAGGGAAAGAGGCAGATCTAAGTATAGCACTGAAGAATGAGGTCAAATGTTAAATTAAAATATTGTATCACTTGAGAGTCATTTATGTCCTCTGTAAAATGAGGAATTCTCACCTTTTCCTTGGAGACAAAGACTGACAGGCAGTGAAGTCGCTGCCTAGTGGAGGCTCTTCTCAGTCTGGGGGCTGAATGAGCCGCCAAAATTTCTGGATGTGCTCGTCTCAGTGGGGAGGAGCGAGCTGATCCGGTGTGTGCAGGGCACGTGGCAGGGAGTTGCTGCATGCGGGTGCAGCGCTGCGGCTGCTCCTGTAGCTGCTGCTCCTGCAACTGCTGCTGCTGCATGGCTCAGCGGAAGCGCCCTGTCCAGGGCTCTGTGCTCGAGTCTCTTCATCAGCACAAAATTTTCTACCTTGGTGCCCATCAAATGGGCTGCGTGTGGAAGCCTCCGAGAGGTGGATGGGAAGGGACAGAATGGGGCTCTGCAGGCTTTCTAAATCTGGGCCTGTTTCAGTCACTGAGTGCTCATACAAAAGCGTGTTTTAGAAATGTGGAAGTGACTTTGTATTATGCCTGTGTCTGCTCACGTGTGTGGCAGGAATTGTGAGCTGATACAGAACTAGGCATATAACTATTTAACTAGGTAAGCTGTAACTACTGTGTAACCAGAGATAACTGGGATCATAGTCTAATTCCACCTGCTTTCCTGCCATTGCTTCTCTGCACCTTGCTGTTGTGGCTATGAGCTTTGCGAGGCCCTTCCTCCTTTCCCTTGCTGTGGGCCTTGGACAGTGCCTTTGGTGGGGGGCAGGTAGGAAAGCTTTTTACTGTGCCTGGAACGGTCACATCTTGGAAGTCCTGAATTCCAAACTGTGATCCATGGATCGAATATTGCCATTTGGATGCTGAATTTGGAACTAGCATAAAGCATACGGTCCCTGAGTTCAGTCCTACTACGCACTCCTAGGAAATTTAACTGCTCAGGAATAGCAAAGAACTGACAGCTAAATGGGCTCTGTCTTTGCAACCTTTCCTGTCCTGAGCCAGCAGGATTTTTCAGCAATTGCAGGATCTGTGGAGATAAATAGAAAGTGTCCTTAATGGTAAGCTTTTGGGAACAAGAATGGTCTTTTTTGTTAGCGGTATGTACAGCACTTTGCTGAAGTCCTGTATCATTGAAGGATGCTCTGTTAATGGTATTGGCATAATCTTGCCATTTTTTTTGCCCATGTATGTGGAATTGGAGCTGTGTGTAAAGGAGGCAGCCTGGGCATTCCCTGCCAGCCTGTTCCTGCAAACATAGCTGACCTGTTGCAATGGGAAAGATGTGACCTTCCCTGCTGCTGTCTCTGGCACCGGCCTGTGCCAGTCCGCCAGGCTGCACGCTGCTCAGTTCTGCTTGCTTTCTCCCTCATGAACAGGGGACCAGAAGCTGTTTTGTTGCTGCGTGACGGTCCCCCATGGTGAATTCACACTGACAGTGCTGGCTGCAGAGAGCCTGGGAGCTCTGGCAAACTTTTTCTTTATTTAAATGTTCTCCCTCCAAAGGCAGGTCTGTGCTTGACTTGCGCTGGTTCACCTGACTTGAGCATCCTCCTGAGGCAGAAGGGACCTTCCAGAAGGTGTTAGCACCAACTGCCCATGAGCAAGGCAGGCCCGGCCGTTGGAGACCTCTGCAGTGTTTCCAGGCTGCGCTGCCCTTGCTGAGCCCCAGTTTGAAAGCAGAATGGAGGGAAGCGATTCTGTGGAGTCAGTGTTAGCGCCTGGGACATGGTCAGTTCAGGGCACGCCATGGCTGGGTGATGCTGAGAGTTGTCTCAGACAGAAACAGTGCAGAGTGGTGCTGCCAGGAGGCTTTTCTCCTGCTTATTTACGTTGATAGAGTTGAACGGGTCATTCTCGCCTGCCAGGGTGCTGTGCAAGCTCAAGCTTTACACCACTGATTAAGTGGTCTGTCAGAGGAGGGATGTCAGTTAATACATACTGCCGTTCAAGTGGTGCTGTTCAGCTGAGGTTCTTGGGCCCAAATCCATTCTAGTTCTTGGTGGTTTTATGTTGCTCCAGTAGAGCTTGATTTGTGCTGTTGCATAGGCCGGTGTGTGGCTTTAGTTTTGCTGGTGCGTGGGGCTTTTTATGCCTTTCTTGCTCCACTCCCCAGATTTGTCATTCCTCTTGGGTTTTCAGCATCCTGAGCTTGGGACAGTGTGGAAAAGGGCTTCTTGTTTATGGGAAATGTGACTATGTCTGCAGGCTGAGGAAGGAAGGCTGAGATACTGCCATAGAGCGGACAAGTATCACTCCCCTTTTGCACTGGTGGGAAGTTGGCATGTTCAGATGCAAATCTGCTAGAGTACAGTTACCTGTGCCTGCACTGCAAGCATTTGTGATATAAATGTTTGTGTTCATTGGCCACCAGTGATCCAGGTGCTGCAGGATGGGAGGTACTGAGTTGGGCTTGCTAGATCTTTGCTTCTTTGGGCTATTCTAGGTAAAACGGAAATGCTAAAATACTTCCTAGAAATTCGTGTTCTGGTCCTGGTTCTGGGCAGAGACAGTCGTCCATTCCTGCTGCCCACAGCAGCTTTAGAAGTCTGTCAGACAACTGGGTCATCTCTGTTCACTGATTTGCTAGAAGCCTTCACTGCTCATGAGGGACCGTTGTCTTGAGGTGTCACAGTCTCTTCGACTGGACATGCCACAGTCCTCTTCCTGGAGAAGTACTGGAGGGAAGGAACAGTTTATATAAGCTAGAAAAACATCCCTTTAAAAACTGTTCTGTGCTGTAGCCTTGAGCTGGCACTGCGGGATCTCCTGCGCTCATTGGAGGAGCTGCTGCTAAGGGGAAGCTTTGTTTGGCTGGATAGGTGAGTATAATGCAGACTTGTCCAGACCGTACAAGTGCTGTGAGTGATCCTTTTGCCAAATTGGAAATGTGATTTTGGATCTTGGCACTTCTGATCAGTGTAACTGGAATCTTTTGGACTCGCTTTTGCTATCTATTTAATTAAACTGCTGCTCTTGGTTTAAATCCTTGGTGTTGTCTTAAAGAACTTGCCTTTATAAGGATTCTACTTTCGTGAAGCAATGGCTCCTGTCAAAGCATCATATTTTGTTCCACCTTTCTTCTTCCTGATGCTGGAGTAGGGCAGAAATAACACCTTCAAAGTCAGTGGAGACGCCCTGGTGGAGCATCATGAGGATTGTGATAAATGATGCTGAGTCTAGTTGGAGGCCTGTGGCCAGTGGTGTCCCCCAGGAACCTGTAGTGGGCCCAGTGCTGTTCAGCTTGTTCATCAGTGACTTGGAGGAGGGCACAGAGGGCACCCTCAGCAAGTTTGCAGATGATACCAAACTGGATGGAGTGGCCGACACTCCCGAGGGCTGAGCTGCCGTTCAGAGGGACCTAGACAGGATGGAGAGTTGGTCAGAGAGGAACCTCATGAGGTTAACAAGGACAAGTGCAGGGTCCTGTACCTGGGGAGGAATAACCCCAGGCACCAGTACAGATGAGGGGTTGACCTGCTGTAAAGCAGCTCCACGGAGAGGGATTTGGGAGTCCTGGTTGACAACAAGTTACCCATGAGGCAGCAATGTGCCCTCGTGGCCAAGAAGGCCAATGGGCTCCTGGCTGCATCAGGAGGAGCGTTGCCAGCAGGTTGAGGGAGGGGATCCTGACCTCAGAGCTGACCTCAGCTCTGGTGAGGCCGCCCCTGGAGTATTGTGGGCAGTTCTGGGCTCCCCCAGCATAAAGGGGGATGTGGAACTTCTAGAGAGGGTGCGGCGTAGGGCAACAAAGATGATTAAAGGACTGGAACATCTATTGTATAAGGAAAGACTAAGCGAGCTGGGCCTGTTTAGCCTGGAGAAGAGAAGATTGAGAGGGCATTTGATCATCATGTACAAATACCTGAGGGGAGAATGTAGGGAGGATGAGGCCAAGATCTTTTTGGTGGCAGCCCTAGTGACAGAACAAGGGCTAATGGGTACAAGTTGAAACACAGGAAGTTTCATCTCCATGTGAGGAAGAGCTTCTTTCCTGTGAGGGTGACAGAGCCCTGGCACAGGCTGCCCAGAGAGGTCGTGGAATCTCCTTCTGTAGAGATCTTGAAAACCTGCCTGGCTGCCACCCTGTGCTCTAGGTGTCCCTGCGTGTGCAGGGGGGTTGGACTAGGTGATCTCTAGAGGTCCCTTCCAATCTTAACCATTCTGTGATGAGTAAAATCAGGATTAGGCTTGCATGCCCTTCCCTTCTCTGTCTGCTGGTATCTTGGACAGGGTCTTGGACAGGGTTGAATGTCTTTTCCATCTACATGGCTGTTCTTCAACTCCTGTTTCACAGTAGACAGTGTCCAGGAAAGCATTAATGCTATGAAGCATTGCTGAGCAAGTGTGACAAGGTGCATGGTGGAGCAGGGGCTGTCAGGGAGAGGTTGAGCAGTACAGGAAGGCAGGCAGTCAGAGGTCCCTTTCACTGCGCTGATGACTGGGGCTTTGATTGGAAAGTGCTGCCCAGCAGTGTCCAAATGACATGTCAAATAAACGCAGGGCTTCTGAAGCTTCCTTATTGCCCTGGTGGTCCAAAGACACCATCCTGGCTTGTGCTGTGGCATCTTTCCTTGCTCTTCTGCTCTGTTGAAGCTCGGAATTGCTTTCCTGCACAGCAGCATGTTGGCTGGACTGGCTTCTAGCTCTGCTGTGCTGGTGCTGGCTTTGCATTTCCCACCAGCTCAAGTCCTGCTTGGCTCGTCTGAGGAGCAAGACAGCCCTTGAGGGCTTTGGGGGAAGGCCACAGAAATATCTGAGCTTTGGCTCTTGAGTTAGGGCTCCCTGGCTTTTGAGGCTGAAAGACTTAAAGCACAAATAGGCAGTGCTGTGAAGCTGGTGTATTTACTACAGTGAGTTCCCAATAACTCTTTTTGGCTCTTCTCTAGCTGTTCCTGCCCCTTCTCATACAAGATCAGACTCAAAGCTTGTGAATTCTATGTGTTTCTATTGATTTTAATGGGCTTTGGATGCAAGCCCGGGAATATATGATCAGATGTGTTGGACCAGACCAAAAGTCCGTCTATTTCGAGCGGGATGTGTCTGACATTGCGCAGTAGCACAGCTGCATTTGACATTGAGTTGTATCTGGCATATCAAACATCTGTCCTGTAGCTAATGCGATGTAGCATAAGGAGTTCTGCAAATAACTTGCTGCTTATTTTGGTGTTTCTGAATGTGTGAGGGGGTGGTTGGCAGGAGGGAAACACGTTGGGTTTAATGCATCACTCCCCACCTCCATCCTGACGGGTCTCTCTGCGGCACGAGCATAGCATCTTCTTCTGATTAAGTACGCATTAGCCCAAATGATAGGGATTTTTTTTTTTTTTTAATAGGAAAACAGATTTATCCTTGAAAAGGTTAAAATTAAACATTCATAATTATATACTTAAACTATTCAGCAAAATTTACATGAGATATAAAATATGCTGGCCTTGTCAAGCTGCCATTTTACTTTTTTGTTTTTCCTATTGTGCTTTTCTGCACCGTAGCACCCTCTTTGTGGAAGGCAGGTAGCAGTGCTTGTGTGCTATTGCTGGAGGAAACCAGTGAGCTCTGTGCTTAAAAATAGACAGTCTAGGGTCTATTGGGGGATGCAGGCGCCGTTAGCGGGAACGCACTGGGCAGCTGCTTCGCTTTAATTGCAGGACTTGCTGCGTTGACATTGGTGTGTCACTGAGCAGGGCACATGCTTACGCACTGTGCTGGAGATGGCCGGAAAGGGACAGGTCCTTTCAACAGCAGATTTTTTGCAGGAGAGGTTTTTAAGCTAAAAAAAAGAAAGAACTAAAAAGTATGTCCGTGGATATATTATTCATTTGGAAAACATGCTTTTGGTAATGTTTTTTGATAATAATAGCAATTGTAAAAATAGAAACAAGCTCATTCTTCTTGTCCGTCCTAACTATAAATCCAGCAGCTTATGGCTGGGTAGACCTGGTGGTTGGTGTATTGAATAGTGGGGAAGTTGCACCTTGGATCTGGATCGCTTGGCCCAGTTTCTTGGGTCCAAGAAAATAAGATGGCAGATGTCTTCATTTTGCTCAAAGTTAAATTTTGATGATAAAACTCCAACTGTTTGCATTAAGTGATGTAACTGAAACAGTTTTCACTCCTTTGGAGGCCATGGGCTTACGTGGGCACATGGCTCGTCCGTGGCACAGAAATGTCTGAGACAGCATGTCCTGCTGAGCAAAGTGCTGGAGTGGGATTTGGGAGCACCCCACTCTAGCCTCTAAACTAACTACAGCTGTTTCCCTCTGTGCCTCAGTCTCCCTGTCTGTGAAAACTTGAGAACTTGACCTTCTTTGTAAAGTCCTTTTACCCTTGAAAATCACTAATTACTAGTGTGTTATATCTCACTAGTAGGAGTTGAGCTTTGGACTAAGATGTGACGTCTCCACCCTGCATAGAATCAGCGGCCCCTGCTCAAGGCAGGCAATAGATGTGAGCTCCTCCACCGTATTTTTCCAGTCTTAATCCTTCCTAGGTCACACAAGCAGCACAAGGAAGTTGTGAGCATCCCTGGTAGGCTGTGATGACAGCAAGTTGTTGTAGTCTGAAGGCTGCTGTGTAGATATTCCAGCTGAACTCAAATTCTGATTTGCTTTTTGAAGCATAATTCCATTTCTAAATGTAGGGAGCATGTGGGGCTGGAAGCTGGTCTTGAGGTAGGGAAGAGAGTTCTAGTCTGATTATTTAAAATGAATTAGTTCTGATGAAATATTTATCTTTTAAACAACACATTTAATACAGTGAATTGCATTTTATTTATTAATGGCTGTTGCAATGAGATTTGGAGAGGGGTTTTACTAAAGTGTGCTGTTGTGATATTGCAAAATATAGTAATGACTATAATATTTTATTGAATTATTAATATGCACTGTGCCGGCAGAACTACGTAAGTGTCAGATTTTGAAATTGCTTTCATTTGAGGAGTGACATGTGGGCATGGTTTTGCTTTTCTTGATAGATTAGTTTTTCTAAAAAATAATAATTATTATTAATTAAAGCAGGGACAAAATGAAAGCAGGAAGGACAATTGGGTCTTGCCATGCTTAGCTCCACTCTCTTCTCTTTATTAAAGCAAACCCAAGAAATGGATCCAAGATTATTCTGTCTTCCAGAGCTGAGTCTTTTGTGCAGACAGATTTTGTGGAGCAGGAAGCTGCAATTAAAGTAGAGGGTGGGTAAGCAAGTGAAAACCTCGCTCCACCTTCCATGCTTAGCAGGAGGGGGTCAGTTGCAAAGTGGTGCTTTTAGGCAAATGGTGCTTGCAGGTTAGTGCTGATCACTGCTGTTATGCGTATTCATCCAGCCTGCTAATCTGGCATCCCCCGTGTATACCAGCTGCCCTAGGACACGATGCCGATGGATGACAAGCTTCAGGAATTCCCTCTGTTGCTTTTTAAACAAAAATGCCACACAAGCAATGGGAAAAGAATTAGCTTAGCCCACAGGTTGCTGCAGAGCATGGCTTGGCTGGCCATGGCTTTGGAGACTAGCGGCCATCAACAGAGTGTTAATCTGGGCACGAGACTGAGACTGCTGCTTTCGTAGCAAAACACCCGTGTCTTGCTGCTACCTGCTGTACTGCAACAGGCTCATTTGCCTGCTACATCCATCTCATGGATCTTGTTGTTGAAGGAGGCTGGGCAGGGCTCTGCCATCTCTGTAGACCAGATCCTTCTCCCCCAGGACAGACGCTTTACCCCGTCAGAGGCTTGGCTTGGAGCTAGGGATTCTGCTCAGGTCAGTTTGTGCCGGTGTCCTGGTGAATGATGGCAAAATCTGGCCCTGGGACCCCAGTGCCCTCCTCTGGAGGGAGCTGCTTTGTGCTTGCTTGCTTGTAATACCTCTGCAGGATAGTGAGGATGGGGGACTATACCAGAGGTTCCCATTAGCTACTGCAAGCTTCTGCTCTGGAAGTCCCAAGTAATCTGCTCGTCCAATTGCTCCGTCGCTCGCTGGTGCACCACTGTGGGAGGCTAAGCCACTGGGAAAGGCCTGCAAGGCTTGTTCCTTCCTGGCAAGCCGCGTGTTTTCCTCCTCCTCCCTGCAGCTTCCCCATTTGATTTAATTTTGCAACCAAAGCTGTCTATGCAAAGTCCAAATAAAGCCTTGTTGAATATTTCTGTGTAACTTGAGGACTTTTGAAAGATGTAATTCTTAAGTCTCTACCTGGAGACATGCCCTATTTGATAATAAATTGGAAATCCTTTAAGGTGGGGACTGAAGAAGGAAGAGGAAAAGTGCTATTAGAGTATCTTGGGCTTTATGAGGTTCAAATCTGTTGGATAAACTCCTAGCCACATGTCTGAAAATGGAAAAAAATCGTATGGCCAACAGGTTGTCATAGGAAATTTAGCCAATGCTGCAAAGACATATACAAAGTTATCTGGATTACGATGTGCAGCTTTCTAACCTTAGAGCCAAATGCCTGAATCTTCTTATGGTCTGAAGAAACAGACTTCACAGAGCTGAGGGGAGGGGGAGTTCTGGACTTCATCTGAAGATGGATGATTGCATCTTTATGGATCATCTGTAAGGACTGGGCTCCTTACAGATCCTACTATGGAATGAAGCAGGACTAAATGTGAAGCTAGTGTGAAGATAGTGATTCTGAGGAGTAACAAGGAAAAACAGTGTGAGCAAGGGCAGAATAAGTTTAGAGTTGCATATGAATCCTAGGAAAGGAACTGAAGCCTTTTCTTTATCATATATGGGAAGAAAGAAAAGCGAGAAAAGTGCTAATAGCCATTCTTCTACTCCTTGGCTTCTAGAGAACACATCTGACAAGTCTTTCAGCAGAACTGGGTTCATGCTAACCAAAAACAGCTCTTAAAATAGTATCTAGCATTAAACTGCCATAAAAGTAGAGTAAGCGGTAGTAAGATTAAATATACAACTCAGCTGAAAAGGGCATTAGTCTCCATGTTCTTGTTCAGATATGCTCTTTTGCAGACAGCCTTTATTTATGTGTTATTTACTGGACAGGAAAGCCTTGGACCAGTGCCGTTTCTAAAATCTTGCCTTTGGGTTTCCCCCTGTCCATCTGCAGGTGAGAAAGAAGCAATAATGTGTGGACTAAATTTTGTATTTAGAGTTGTACCTGCCCAGTTATTCTCTGTGTTTTGTGCAAGAAGGATGGACTAGTTCATCCTTCGACCACTTAACTGTCCATCTATTACCTGCTGGACCAGGGAAGTTGTACTGTTCTTGATATGATTTGTACTATTGTAGTTTGTCTTTGAAGAGGAACTTCAGGAAGAAATCTATAAAAAATCTCAGTCAAACAGGAGCCTTCATGGCTCAAATCTGAGCTCCCTTTTCATTGTTTATGAGCTAATCTGGAGCATCGTGCAACATGTCAGGGTGACTAGTGTCTGACTCCCATGCTGTAGGTAGCTAATGACAGCAGGACGAAGACTGGTGTTTTCAAATTGTCATATCTAAGAATATCTATAGCCTGCAGTATTTTCTAGGGTTTTTTTTCCAGAATAAGGACATTATCTTGAAGTAGAGTTTGTGAACATATTCTTATACTCTAAAAAAAGAATTCACATTAACTTGTCGTGGAAGAGTAGCTTTCCCAGATATGGACATGCCACATCTTAATGCATCTTAGTAGCGAGACTGAAATGGCACACTTGTGAGAGAGGAGGATGTTTCAAAATGGATGTATTACAGAAGAGTTTTTCTCCATAAATCTCCAAAACTCCAGACTTCCAGAGCCCGAATCACAGCTTGCATTGCTTTTGACATGCTTGACTGAGATGCCTTCTTCCTCTGCCAGCTAATTCGTAGGCATTTGACCTCCCTGATATGTTGTTTGAGCCATGCAGTGATTTCAATGTGCTGGGCACCGTCTTCTGGGATCTCCTCTTTGCTCTGTTATTGTAAGTCTCCAGTGACCCTGCTTGCTGATATACATGTAGTTATTCTTATTTATGGCAACATATTTGAAAGCAGGCTCTGGTGCAGAGGAACTTCTGGGCGCTGGTGCATTGCTCATATTAGAAGAAGCATGTGGAAATGACTGCTTGGTGGTTGGGAGTTTGGTCACTCTCTTTTTCTGAGTAGCCTAGACAAAGAAGAAGAGCCAGAATTAATTGAAACAGAAGTGTAACCTGGCCTTGCTGGGGCACTGAAGAAATTCTGCTCAAGGAAATCCAATCCTTTTATTAGCTTTTAGGGTCTCTTCTTAGGAATCTCTTCTTATACAGAAGAAACTCCAAGGTAATATAATGGTTTTATCTCCCAATAGCTGTGGCTATGGGAGGAGTCGGGGATTGCTCCTGGACAGAGTTTATGTCAGTGGCTTTGAAAAGAAGAAGGAGGTCTGGGAAAAAGAAGGTGAAGATAATGGAGATATGGAAGATGCAAGGAGATGGGACACCCAGGGACCTTGGCCAGTGGTGGATAAGTGAGAGCAGCAGTGCAGCATGAACAGACATGATTTTTGGTAAGCCGAGGCCTTGTGAACATAGCGCTGGAGTGGGGAGGCGAGCAAGGGCATGTGCAAGATAATCATGTAGGGAGAAAGCTCTGATCTCGCTGTTGTTTAGATAAAGCCACCGCACAGATCCCCTGTGGGTTGTGGTTTACTCTCCCTTGCCCGTGACAAGATGTAGGGAGAAAATAAGCTGAGTCAGGGGAAATTCCTCCAGCATTCCTTAGAATCTCATCCTGAAGGAATGACTTCATGCACCAAGGATCTGTGACAGTGGGGTGGATGGGAGTGTGCAAACAGACAGCCCCTAATTCTGTAAACATCTCGTGAATGTTTGTGGGGTCTCTGTTGCCAAATGGAGGATCTGAGTCTCTCTCAACCTGAGCACAGCAGCCCCTTGTAACAAGCCCTGGGCCCTTCAGCTGGTGGCTGAGGATCAGAGGTGTAGCAGTGCTGCTCTGCTCGCTGCACTTATGTGAGATAGGTCTTGTCTCGAGACAGGAACTGTACCTTCTTGCAGCTTGCAGAGGAGGATTTGAATTGGAGTTCATTCTTGTTTTTTGACTCTGGCGTGTGTCTGTACAGCAGTACTGCAGATGTGGATCTGTGGCCTCAGGAGCAGTGCATGTAGACAAGTGTGGATGCGGAGACTGGAGTCACATGAAGTTGCCTGAGTTGCACTCTGAGCTAGGTTGTGGCACCCAACAGCTTCTGCCCCATCCATACGTCCACTTTAATTCAGTCCCCTGCTCTATCTTTGCATTTGTGTCGCTGTGACATGGGTTGCCAGCAGCGAGGGCGAACAGCAGCCTTTGATTCTCCAGGGATGGTTCTTGGCTTCCCTGGACTTTTCAGAGCCTGATTAGTTGACCAACCTCTAAGCAGCAGCTGGGCAGGGATTGATCTTCTCAGCTGGGCTCCTCGGCAGCTGGTGAGAGAGTGCACCAGGTCACTGAGGGATTAAGAGCATTTAAGTGAAGCTGGTAGAATGGTGTGGGGGGGTAGGAGAAGGCAGGTGCTTTAGAGGCCAGTGGATGATTCAGTTGGCTTTGAACCATCCTGCTACAGAGCCATGTGCAAGAACGGAGAGCACCGGTGGGGCTAAAGCTGACTTCAGACTCCTTCAGGTATTTAACCCGTGAAGAAAAGACAGCAGGAAAGGCAAAGCCAATTTCTTCTGTGCCTGTGACTAATGACCTCTGGCTATTATCTGTCACCTTCTGTTGAGACAAGGGGAGATGTAATGGGGAAAGGGAAGGCAGAAGCAGCTGGGGTCTTTACACTGGTTTGGTAGTTTAGGGAAGAGAAATACTTGGGAACCAAGCGGGAAAGTGGAAAATATGGGGATAGGGAGGCCTAGTGACAAGAAACTTTGAGTACATCAGGAATATAAAAAATGATGTCCACATGAGGACTCATTGGCCCCAGGCAGTTTAGCAGGACTTTTTGGTCAGCCTGTGGTCTGCTGTGAGGGAGTAACATGCTCCTGTGACCTGTCTCTGGTCAACATGATTAAATGCTCCTCTGGGGTAAGGCCATGGTTCCCAAAGCTCAGTGGGATTCACACTCTCATTAATTCCACTGCCAGGGAGGTATCAAAATCCACTGAGGAATTGGAGCCCAAGAACTTATTTCATTACCAACTATTTTGAAACCCAAATTGAAACTCAAGACTCCGTTTAATCTTGGAGATGGTAACAACCTCTGAAGATCCATGCAGAGTTGATTCACCCCAAAGAGACAAGCAGGGCCATAAGACATCCAAGCATTTCAAAAACTTACAGGTACAAATCTGAATGGTTGAAAGTACTGTAAAGGCTCCAAACATGCTTAAAAATCTTCCTCAAGGACATAGATTTTCGACATCTCGCGCATTTGTATGAAAAAGGCAACCTTTACACACAGCTCCCCCTGCATACTGGAGTCGAGTAGACCAGCCATGTTTGCTGGTCTGAGTGTACAAGATGCACTTACTGAGAAGGACTGGGGTGAGGTGTGTGCAGGACATGCTACTCATACAGTTTGCTCATTTACTTTGCCAAGATTGAACAAGGAGAAACTTCTTGCATAGATCTCCTGCAAAGATTTTAAGGGTGGGAAAGGGTTCTGACAGACCAGTCAGATGAGAGGAAGAAACCCAAAGACTGTGCTTGGATGTGCTGGAGCTGATGGCTGGCGTTTGAAAGCACCTTCATGGATCGTCCCATCAGCCAGATCACAAGAGGCTGCTGCAATCCAAACTCCCAGCAGAATTTCCCGATGTTGTGTGTGTCTGTGTATATATGTGGATAATCAGCAAAGTTTCTATTTTGCCCTGCCTGCTTAAGGCAATCTTTCAGCATGCATCCTCCTACACTGCTATTCTTATCTCCTCCTCATCAGTGTGTTCTCAAACATCCAGAGACTCGGAGAGGAGCAGTTCGGCTCTACCAGAGCACAGCCCACGCCACATGAACGCCTGAGTAGCAGCTTACCTCCCAACTCCAGAGACATGGAGCCTTGCAGAGCACTGGGAAAGAGACAGTGGCCAAGACACAGAGCATCTCTTCTCATTCGCATGATGCTGAGCTTGAACCAGATGGTCTTTGAGCACAGATCGTGTGTTTAGTGCTGTATGAGAAGACTGGATCCCAGAGCCTTAAGTTGCTAAAATATTGTAGAATAATAATCATTCTGACAATGACTAGAAAAGCCTTGACATTTTTTTCTTTGCATTGTTTTCCCCTCTTCTTTTTCCCCTCTTCCATGATAAGCTTTTTTCAAAACAAAAGCTCTTACTGGAAACATTCACTTTTGATGATTTTTTTTTATTATTTTTATTTTTTAATTTTTAATTTTTATTTTTTTATTGCTGGACCCAAACATTCCTGATCTATCAAAGGCTTGCAGCCTCACAGCAGGCATTAACTTGTGGATAAAATTCCCAAAGAATTGGGGTGCACCAGTACTTCTGAAAAGCCCATTGAATTTAATGTTACAGAGAGCCTGAAAACACTAAGTACATGGTGGAAGGAGCCACATCTCCTCAGGCTGGACAGTTCTCCCGTCACTGTCATCTGCATCAGTCGGAGCCCAGAAGCTTTACCACCGGCCTTGGGGGAAATTCTCAGTGCAGTCTCCACACGTGAAGTGGTGAATGCTGAGAACTCAGTGTCGTAGCAAACAGTTTGTTTTTATCCTCAAGCCTAGAGGCTGGCAGAGTACTCGCTGCAGAGCTTGCCATTCCACTCTTTGCCCTGAATACAATTACATATTTTATTATGCCATTTTCATTAAAGGTCAGATTTTCATATACATTTTCTCCAGAAGCCTGAGGGAGCAACGACATTTTAACTTTTCTCCAAGTGAGTGGTTCCAACAGAAAGAATGGAGGAGCTGAGGGGAGGAACAGCAGCATAGTAGCAGTTATCCTACCAGATCACACTGTAGTTCTTTGGAGCCCCGTAATGCAGCTGCTTATTTATATTATGATTGTACTAGGAATCCAACTGAGATTGACTCATTATTCCAGACACTGTTTTCCCAAAGAGCAGGAGAGGTTCCTTATCCCAAACCATAGTGTTGACCCTGTTCATAATGATGACTCAGTGTCTCTTTGTCTGTCATAAGGACCCATCACATCTTGCTCTGTTCAACTCTCCATGTACCCATTTGTTAAATCTGGAGCTCATATCACAGATCCAAGCTCTAGCTGGCAGGAGAAAGGAAGCACTTCCACCTTTCTTCCACCAATCTGCCTAAGTTCAAAGACTAAATAAACCCCAAGCCCAAATCTTCCTATTCGCTGCTAATGTCTTAAACCTTCTTTTCTTCCTTCTTCATTTCTCAACAACTGCACAAGTGGGCAAAACCCCTTCTGTTTTGCCTTATCCACACTACAGCCTGGCTTTAAAAGCACATGTTAAGATTCTTTCCTGATCTTCAAGGATATCCAGGTCTTCCTTGGCAGTAGTCCTGAAGTCACTTGCTTTTGCAAGCTTTTTCCTGTCTTGCAGCAACACAAGAAAGAATCTCACCAGGAATCACAGAAGTATGGAGGGCCAAAACTCTTAGTAATAAATTGATAACAGATGAGAACTGGCTCCAGTGTCCCAAACTCAACCACATCAAAATCTTTAGTGACAACTCCAGTAAACTCAGAGATATTGTCAGCAAGAACAGGGCAAGTGATTTGCCGTGAACAGCACAGAGAAAAACAGCATCTTTGTCTGTATGTGGAGGCCTCTGAGCAAATCTCAGCTTCCTGACAACACGTATTATTTAAACCTCTGACATTTTAAAAGTTGACCCTATGGATTGATTGCAGGCAGTTCAATATAAACATTCAGCACATGATACTTGATATTTAAACTTCCTAGCTTAGATTATAAATGTTGACAGATTTATCTATGACTGGAGCAGATTGGAAAGTATTTTGTGCTCCTGTTTAAAGTTTCAGCACTTCCCCATTTTAGTAAACATTTATCATACAATCTTTAAAATTGCTTGAAACACTATAGCATTTTGTCCAGCAGTGAACTACCAGAACCCAAGGCAATTTCCTAAAAGTCATAAATACTTCGATAAAAAATGAAACTTTGCCTTTCCAAAAGAAATTTTCCATTTTCTCAGAAAACAGGTTACAGTGAAAAAGACCTCAACAGTAATTTGGTAATCACTCCTTATAAGACTCATAGTATTGCTTTTAATTTCAATTTCAACTAGCACTACGTGCAGTTGAACTCTAAGAAAAAGAAAATCTTTCCCAATTAAACTTTTGCAATAAGAATATTAAAGGGTAATGTGAAGTATGAGCATGTGTCACCCTACAATCCCCACAGACCTTTTCGTACTTAGGGCTGGCTGCAGCTGTAACACAGATAAAGGGAGCTGCGCAGGGACCTGTTTGCTAGCAGGAGTGGTTAGATGGGTTTGATGAAGGATTCACTCTGCACATCCTCTGCCTAGATCCACCAGCAGTCCAGATGGAATGCTTAGAACTTTTATGTATTAAAACCATTTAATGTACATATTATCACCAATTGTCTCCAGAAAACCTCTTGCATGAAAGTGTCAGTTGTTTATTACAAAGCTTTGCCTCTTTGAGGTGAAGTGTTTACTCTTGTTCTCTTGTGCCTGGTGGAGCAGATATCTAGTTACATGGAGAGCTGGCAGAGATGATATGCTGCAAAGCATGGTCATAGTGTCTTTCATCTTCTAATCACTTCAATGCTTGCTCTGTCTCCTTGATGACCTTGCTGTTGTTTGATAATCTTATGTTTGTTAATGAGCATCTCCACTCCCTCCTCATGCCTGTCTCTTAGCACTTGGGCAAACTGATAAACTTATCCTGAGCAGATAGTTCCAGCTCCTGCCTGCCAGTCTGGGGTGTGGCATGATCCATCACTGCGCCTAGAAGACAGAGGCCTCTCTTCCACCTCCTGTGTTTTCTCTGCTATGTCTTGATGCGCTCTCGAAACCAAGAGAGCTGCATATGCATCATTGCTATCGTTTTCAAAGCCTTTCAAGAAGGCTCTGGTCACTTAGACTTTCTGGCCTTCATTTTCTGCACTGTGGAGCTGAAACACCACAGATCTGACACCTTTCCAAATCAGGATAGAAATCAGAATATAGCAAGCAACAATTTTTCATTAACACTGAAAAGTTAAGTCTTTTCTCTGAATATTGGGGGCAAAAAGTTATGAACTCAAGAGCCAGCTCTGGGACTGATGACATCCAAGCAGTCCTTTGGAATTCCAGAGGATTTTAGTCCTCTGACCTTTGATATGTGCTCTTTGACTATTTAAATAGTTTATCTCCGTATAGGGTATTTGTGAATTTGGCTGGCCAGGGAGGGTTTGATGAGAAGCACTTTAAGAGTTAATAGTAGTTGTGCTGTGTCTCTGTATCCTCTTGTAGCATTTAACTCCATAGCAACTGCATGTGCGCCTCTCCCTTCCCCATCTCTCGTTGCAGCCTGACTGGAGTGTGCCCAAGGCTGGACATTATTGAGTGATGTATTTTGTAGAGTTGCTGTGTCTCATGTTTTACTGTGATTCATTTACCCTCTTGTGGTTAGAGCTGACCCTGAAATGAGGCAAATTCGGTATTTTGGGGGATGCTTCCCACTGCTTCTGCGTAGTTGCTCTTGTCTTGTAGCCAAGTCCTGTGCAGTTGTTTTATGGTCATTTTCCTCTACAATGTGCAATTGTTTTCCAGGTAATTTACTGGAAGCAAAGGAAGCTGTAATCTTGTCTGACATAAAACCAAAGGTATTCACATGCTCAGTGTCTTTGAAAAGAAAATGCAAACTTTCAAACCCATGCTTGTGGGTTTATCTGCAGAAGGAGTAACTAGCAAATTTTCCCCCTGTTTTCCTGTTGCATTTCTTTGTTTTGACTTTAAATAAGCAGCAAGATCTCTGCTTCTGTTAAGGATGAAACTTGTTCTCTTCCATGGAGGATGAGTACTTTGTTGAGGCGGTGGCTAAGTAACTCTGACTGACACCCAGATTTTTGACATGAAGGCATACAAATATGGGTTAACCCAGTTTGCTTGGCCACTGGGGCTAGGCTTTGAGTGTGTGCATGGCCAGTTCCCTTTGCTCATCTGAGAAGCAGTAGTTTGTTAAGCCTAGGAATTTAATTGCTTGTAATTAGCCTGTCCATACCCTGTGATTTCAAAGTGCCAGCTGGATGGAAAAACTCAAATGGGTCTTCAAAGAGATTCTGTGAAACTGAACAAGGACCGTAACACGCTAGTGCGACTATGTCCGTTCTGTGCTACTGGGCTGTGTGCTTAGAGGGTCTCTGGGTTGATATTTCAGAGCCTGTTACCATCCCTTTCTTTGCTTCCAAATCCTGTCTCACATCTGTGTAGTGCCTGAGAGCAATGAGGAAACTCATGCAGGTGCACCCGATGCTTAGAGACCTGTTCCAGAGAGACTTAAAGGAACCGTTGTCCTCGTCTCCCAAAGCAGCCTTTTGCTGCAATTTTTTTCTCTGACCACTTGCCTCTTTTCCCTGCCTCCCCACCCCCAAGTCCCTGTGCTCTTGCCAGCTGTCTTTAAGCATGGCGGTGATCTAAGGCCTGCCTGCACGTGTGGTGTTCTCAGTGCCAGGATGACTTTGATATAGAGGGCTGTGATGTTGGTTCATTATTCTGATGTATCTGTCTCGCTGCAGTGAAGATTGATTCCTAGAGGCACTAATCTTATTTCCCTGGTTTTTCAAAATGCTCCTTAATTGCTCTGTTTCAGGTGTTCGTGACAAGCCAAGTCCTATTACTCTCCTAAGCACTGGTGGCTGCAGCTACTGGATGGTCCAATTCAATTAAAAAATAAAACGAAAATGAAATCCTAAACCAGACAACTTCTGCAAAGTACCAAATGCTGATTTCCTTTTTCCTTTGCTGGTAAAAGGGTTTTATGTGACATGAGCACTGTTGCAAATTGGTAGCTGCCTGCAGTTGTCATTCTCTTGTACTTCACTGTGACCATTTGGGTCGCAGGTGCTCAGCATAGAAGAGTCTTGGGGACACTAGTCACATAGTTCTGATTTTATCTGCACTGGAAGATGGAGCTATAGTTATGCTTTTGCTGATCCATTGCAATAGTTCCCCAGAGCAGGATAATTCTCCCGTCTTTGATTTAGCAAAGGAATTGGCTGTGGAACATGGAGGCTTTAAGTGTTGCAAGATGTGATCTTGCATCTAGATTTAAATGATCTATACCGCTGCTGTCCCTCAGCACACAAGGGGAACGGCTGCCGGAGCAACCTTGCCTCATCTCGATGTGAAGGCAAGCAGGCCCTTGTATTAGCTCATTAGCATTGGTTTGGTGGTTAGTCAACTTTCCTTAGTGTTTTCTAAAGTCATCTTCCAACCACCAGTGGTCTCCAAGGTACAGTAACTGGTTATGATGCCCTATTAAGCAGCAAAATGAATGAGTTTGTCACTTTAAAGTGGTTACTTTATGGTTACTGAAGAAAACAAAGTTGGGAAAGTTCCTTTGACTCCAGTTTTGGGAACCAATTTATTCCCTATCCAGGTAAGTACAGGCAAAAAGCTGTCTTCAGCCAAGCGTGAGATCCCTTTCCATTCTGGAATGCAGCAGCTGTACCCAGCAGTGGCTCTACCCTCTCTGCCCAGAGGCTACTCAGCTAAAGCCTGGTTATGTTTAAAGTGAGCAGAGTGACTTTTGCTTTGCTTGGGGAGCTTGGTGGTGTCCCAAGTCCCAGTGGCTGGATTTTACTCTCTGCTTGTATTGCTGTTAAACTAACTGATGCTTTGGGGGGAAGCTTTGAAAAACTTTGTTTTAGGAACCTCTTGCTGCCATCTCAGGAGTGTTCTGTAGTTCTGTTCATGTTTCTGCTTCCCTCATTTTCTCTGAGGACTGGGAGGATGTTTGGTGTTTCTGCAGAAGGTTTACTGAAATGAATGTGCCTCTGCAAAGCAGCTTGAGTGGGTGTTTTTATGGGGGGAAGTTGTCAGAAACTTCTGAGCAGCAGTAACTGCAGCTGGTGTTTAGGGTAGGGGTTAACTGTGCGAAAAAAGAGGGGATGGGAGACACTCCCAGCTGAAATTTATGTGATCCTCCCCGTGCTTGGGGAACACTGACAGAGGTCAGTTCCCTGCACCCTGAATTCCTGTGTGCCAAACCGCTGATAGTGGCAGGAGCCTCGTTAACCTCGGCCCCAGCTGCAGTCGATGAGCTGTAGAAATGCAGTGAGGTGATTATTTTGTGTGGCGTGTAGAGGTTGCGTGGGAGTGGGGGGTTCTGCGTGGTGGCTGCTGCTCCAGCAGGTGCCCCCTTGGCCCCAGAGCCCAAGCACAGCCCGTTTCCCTTTGCTTGCCCCCATGCTCTTGGATGCAAAATTCCTTTTCCAGTATTATTGGTTCAGGAAGACTCGAACCCTGGATTTAGCATGATAGTCTTGTCTCTGGAGATGAAAGGTGTTGGGGCACTTAGCTGTCAAAAGCTGGCTTCCCATATCTGTATTTAAGCAACTAGGTTTGCAAATGGCTCTTCAGAGAGATGTCAAAATCTTCCCTAGAGAAAGAGATGGGTAAATCTGGAGTACCTTAAGCTACCGTTGCTTTCAGAGCTGTTTCATTTCTTGTATCTGGGTTAAAAAAATAATCCTTGAAAGCCAGGGTCCCCCTATCTTCTCGGTTTATAGATCCAAGCTCCCCAAAATCTCTGCATGCCAGAGAGAAGGTTTAGGACTGGGCTTCAGCAGGAGAGGTGATATCATCTCAATCCAACACTGCTGTAATCTTGTCCTTGATGTCTCACTCTCCCAACATAAATGTTCTGGCTCCTTAGCTATAATATAAAACCCAAGTAGTAGTAAAACCTCTTCTTGTGCGTTTTTTTTTTTTTTTTTTTAATTAGAATGACTGAGCTCAAAAGAGTTGGACTGTGAGACAGTGAGAGGAAGAGCCTAGGGACAGACCTGAGGATCCTAAATGTGCTTGGGAGCCTCTTTTTTATGGCCCCAGCTGGAGGACTGGGAGCACAGAAGGGAGGAGTTTCTGCACCCCCCTCTGGGATGGGCTGCAGTGTTGGGGTTCAGCACCTTCCAGATCAGTCTGGCTTAAGAAATGCCCTCACTTGGGACCTCCTGCATCTGATCTGCAGTTTGGTTTCCATTTGCGAGGTCAGTGCAGCTCTGCGTGAAGCTGGGTGTGTGAAGTAGGTCTGGCTGTGGCTTGAAGTGACGGGTTCAGATACCAAAGCCCCAAGTGAGGAGCGGGAGCTGTACGTATCCATTAAAGAGCAGCTAATCCTGCTCTTTGTGCTTTATTGCTTCCCTCTCTCAAGGGTGGAAGAGGGAACAATTGCTATAGGTCCCTGAAGCAGTCGGTGCTTGGGAATATGGCAATGACCTTTTATGAGTGTGTTCCTGGGTACATGCCAACTAGAGGCTACAATTGATGGTCCTTCATTACCCTGTGCTTCGTTTACCCAGCTGAGTTATATTCTTTAGGGTGGAGGCAGGGCTGCAGGGCTAAATCATCCTTGTCTGATGGAGTGATGGCAGAAAATGAGATCACTGCTAGCGCAATTTACTTGTTCTTAATGGTTGCCCATTAGAGAAGATGATGATTCCCTGCCCTGTCCCCTCTTTTCCAAGCCCTTCATACGCGCGTCCCTCCGTGTACCACAGGGCCGGGGAGATGGTAGGGCATGAGGGGAAGGTGAGCAGGTTGCCTTCTGTCAGGAAATGTCTACAGGGTCTTGCAGCCTCTGACCCACCACCAAGGTGCAGGTAACTTCTGTGGTTTTTACCACTTGAAAATGTCGCTTGTCCCAGTTAAGGTGTCCCCTGCTCAGTGAGCTGTCACAGGCAGCATGAGCTGGCTTGCAGCCTGGGCAAGCCCTACTGCAGAAGGAGAGGAGTTGCTGAGGTGCTTCACATCCCAGGTGCCACTCTGAGGTGCTTAGTGTCAGGGAGACTTGAGGGAATGGGTGCTGCCATCAGTGCAGGCAGAGGTGTTTGAGCCCTTTGCACTAACCCGTAATGGGAGCAGTTGGGGCCTGAACTAGTTCTTGAAGCTGCGAATATTCATTTGTTCACATATTCTTGTTGTCCAGCTGTTCTCCCCTATGGTCAGGTGCAGGGCTTGCCTCCTACTACTCAGCTTCCCTTTTTGGGAAAAAAAAAAAAAAAAAAAGAAAGGGGGGCACAAATGGATTTTGTCACCCTGCTGTTCTGCGAAGCTGGGTTTTGAACATCAGCCATTAGATGTCAGCCATGTATATGTTCTTGGGACTTTTAATGATGTTGCGATGTATAATTCTAAGATATACAAAGAGCCCTATGGGAAGCTTTATGGATTACATCCTCATTACACTTTGATGTTACAGCTTCTTTACTGTTTGTGCTGTCCTACAGTTGATTTTAAGCCCTTTAGGGAGGGATTCCTTTGCGTTCTTTGCCTTTTTTCATTTAAGACAAAAAAAAAACCCAACAACAACAGCAAAAACAACTTTCTACAGGGCAGGAGGCACTTTCAAAGTCTGTTTTGGAAAATATCCACCCATTTCTGTAGCACTCCATTATTCTCATGATTTGAGTTTATCTGCTTCTTTCTCCTTCTTTCTTAAGTAGAACTGGTGAAAGAAGTCAAGTTATTTTGGGGAAGAAAGTATGAGAAAGTGAAAAGTTTGCTTGAAATGCTACATTTTAAATGTTCTGTGATTTAAAAAAATGCTTAAGAAAAGTGTTCTTTTGTATTCAGTGAGGGAAAACCACTTTAATTTTTCATGACTGGACAAAGAACAAAATGTTTAGATTAAAAAGGGAAAAAAAATGTTTACTTTTCGTCAAAGGCATTTGCTATTAGAAAGATGTTTGGAAGGAAAATTATTGACAAGCTCTAATATTTAGCTACTGAAATGTTTCTAAGTGCTTTTTGTGCTTTATAACTCCTCACATTTATTGATCACTTGAGCTTTCACTAACCTTGATCCTTCTAGCTGTTCATCTAGCAGTATATCACACATTGCATCCCTTTTTAAAATCCCTCATATAAAACATCTTAGGTTTGAGCAAATGTATTCATAAAGCATTACATTGAAGGACCTGAAAGCAGAACAAATATTGCTGTACCACAGTCACTCCATTACGTTTGGCAATGACTCCAAGCCGTGCATTTACTGATCTTCATCAAAACAAGGGTTATTTGTTTCTAGTGTTTATCTGGGTGTTTTTTTTTAGCATGAACTGGATTTTAGTCCTGTTAGTTGCATGGCAGAACCCGACGGTGAGAGCATTTGCCCTCTCACAAAGTGACGCACTCGGGAATGTTCTGAGCCATCAGGAGAAGGCTACATGGCACAAACAGTTCTTAAATGGAAAAGTTAAGGCTTGAGGTCCTTTCCATGTGACACCATCCAAGGGACCGCCTGGCACTCAGCTCTGCTGCAGCCTATCCCTGTGATCCCCCTTGCGCTGCGGGATCCTGACCCCTCATGCAGCAGCAGTGCCAGCCAGGGCAGGGGGTTGATTCACTGGATGGGAGGCTCCAAAGTCCCAAACTCTGCATAATTTTCAGCCAATTGGGTGTCATCCCCCTTTCCTCATCACCCAGCCTACCAGGACAGGTCCAAGGTTAGCACTTGTGATGAGTAGCTGGGGGTGGGCAGGGGTGGTTGACCACTGCTTTCAGTGATAACTTGGGCTTCTGCCAAATTGAAATGGCTGCATAACCAAGTCCTTAGTTTTTCTTTAATGACCAAATATGCAGACTCCTGAGTTATTTTCTACTTATTCTACAATAAGTGGAAATATTGAAATTTCAAAATATTGAAATTAATAAGTGGAAATATATTATTCTACAATTGCAGCTCTTACTTTAAGCTCATCCTCACGGACTGCTTTTACAGATCTTCCACTAGTGCTTTTTCAACCACAGCAGCACCTTTGAGCAAGGTTGTCCTAACAGTCCCCACTAACTGAGGACGTGTCTCATGACATCCCTCAAAAGACAGCACTCTTTTCAGGAGAGTGTGAAGTGTGACAGCTGCCTTCTGTGACACCAAACCGGTGATGGAATTAGTAGCAGGTAAATTCGGAAGGGGCCAAGAACTGCTGGAAATGAAGCAAACAAATGAAAAAAGGAAATGTTTCCTGCTGCTTACAGTTCATGGAGGTTTCAGCGTTAGCTGGGAAGATCGGGGTCTCTCCAGCAGAAGCAGTGCTCCTGTGTTGTGGCGGGTGCTTATTTGAGGCACTGAGCACAGGAAAATTGTTCACAAGTCATTTGTAAGTCGTTACTTGGGATTCTGGACACCACAGGTGGGTTTTGTGTGTTAACCAGCCTGCGTGCCATGGCTCAGCATGCCCTGTTAGGAAAAGGAGCAGAGAGCTCTGGAACTTGTTCACGGGTAACAATTTAAAATCTGCCTCATTGCCAACCCGGCTTGGAGCTGGTTAAATGCGGAGCAGCCCTTTCGACTCCCAGAAGTGTTGCTCTATGCTTTTATGAGCACTTGCCCCTTGTGGATCTTCTTCTCAGTGTGTGTCATGGGGGTGGTGAGTCTCCATGAGTTTCCTATGGCTTCCAAAGGTGTTTTCCAGCTTTTCCAACCTCAGAATCTGCTTCCAGACCTTGCTTAGGTGGGAGAACAGGGCTTCTATTGCTGGACTAAGAACTGTTATCCAGTCCTACTGCGGATCTGTTTGGCCATCAAGCGGAAGAATTTCAGCATCTCATCTGAAAATATTTAAAGACTCTTCCCTCCTGTGTGTTGATAACTATAAGGTCTTTTTCAAAGTGATGAGATGTTTTGTGTTTCAAACAGTGCCATGAAAACTGATCCATTTGGCATTATGCATTAGCTGGTCTGTTAGTAAATGTGGTGTATTAGATGCTGATGATATTTCCTACCTGTGAGTCATGAGGTCCTTCAGCTAGCTGGCTTGATATTCATGTGGGATTTAAATACTGGTTCTAAACATAGAGTCCAATGAGAGTTTGGAATATTATAGGTGATAATTATCAGTGCTGACATGCAGAGAGGAGTTACTTGAGAGGCTGAATTTCACTTTGATTTCCCAGGTAGGAGCCACTGCCTTGGCTTTGATGTGACTACAGGTAGCCATAAGCCTGTGAGCTTATCCCAGGACAGATAGCAAGCTTGGGAGAGCTGGGGTCAGTGCCTGGGGGCTTTATTTAAAACAATGTTCTCTGACCTGTGGTCAGCCAGGGATGGGGTGCGATTGAGGCAGGGATGCCTTGGGAGCGCAGCTGCAGCCTCATGCCGTCCCCTTGCCAGCCTCTCCTCTTCAGGGGGCAGCTGGTTTGGTGCTCCTGGGGTACGTTCTCCATCTTGCAGCCTGCTAGCAGGGTCTGTGCATTCTTGTGGCTGGTAGTAAGGGGCAGGCAGTGCCCAGGGACTGGCTCCTTTGTGGGGGTGGTTTGGATGCAGCAGCTGCCGTACAGCAGCCTTTGCTCTGCCGTCACTATTCCTACTTTGTTGTTTTATTACCTGCATAGATAAGCTGGGCCTGCATAGATAAATCAGACCTCTTGAAGATACCTGCCAGGCACAGCAAGTTCTGCTCTGAGCTGTGGAACTAGTGATCTCTGGTCTCCTGTGCTGCACTCCTTTGTGGATTCTCTTAATGTCTAATAATGACTGTGCTTGGGATCCTCAGTTCGGCAATTGACAGAGGCTGCTATTGAGCTGTCTATTTTCTGGGAAGTTTCAGGATCAATACATTTGTGATTTCTTGACCATTTGTAATTTCTTGTGCTTGGAGTTGGCTTGGTGGGATGATGAATTGTTAGCGAGATGCACATACATGCTCGCAAGGAAAATGTGATTGCCTGAGCATTGTTCCCTTCCAGAAAAAAAGGTCCTAAAAGATGTTACAATCATCATGGAAAGGATTTTGTTAGTATTTTGTTTTTGTCGTGGTCCATATAACTCACTGTAAGGTCTCCAAGAACAGCCTGTGTTGTTTAGGCTGATCTGTGAAACCGACCTCTACAAAAAGAGAGATCAATATTGAATCAGTTGAGATGTAGCTCTCATGAAACTTGAGGTTTCTGCAGGGACACAGGAAAATATTGCTTGAAAATAGTTGAAAATATGTAACTTGGTTTTTGAGTTGCCTGGTTACTGGGAGGACAACTCCAGAAACCTGAGACAATCTTCAGATCCATCTGATTTTACACTGAAGCTGGAAAGCTTGTAGTTGGGTCTGAAATTTTCTGATAACTTCTCAAGGGATGTGGTAATCTAAAGGTCGTTCAGGCTTAGTTTGCTTCATGGGGAACTAAGGACTTATATAAACCGGAGTGACTCTCAGGACTTCAGATTGCCTTGCAGTGGGAGATGGTTAGAAGCAGGACATGGTGAATTCTTAATTCTTTCGAGGACTTTCCTGTTGACTTTCAGTGAGTCAGTTAAGCTTAGGGTGCTCTGAGTAATGCTTCTGGATGGAGGGAGCTGAGAGAGCTTCATTTTTGTGGCATGAGTTTTACATCTGGTAAGTATCTCTTCTCAAAAAAAGACACCTTTAATAAAGACTCAGATTGCTCATGTGAGACATACAGACTGCAGCAGCAACCCACAATAGATTATGTTGGTATGACTAGACCATCTGACTAATTTGTAGCAATTAACTTATTTCAAAAATTGAACATATTTTTCTACGTGCATATTGTTCATTAGCAATTCAGGATTTTTCTTAGGTTTACTCATTCTTTAAATTGTCTCCTGTGTATCTCTTGTGACTCATTTTTTTGTCTACAGATGACTTGTGAGTTCCTCCATACAAGTTACTTGTATGGAGGTTACTGGTTACTTTGAATAAGCTCTGTAAGCCATTTAGCATTAGATTGGTTTCTGACTTGACAAAACTAGCTGTTCGGTTCAGGGTCAAGAAAAGAGTTCGGTTCATCTGTACACAACTGTGCTCCAATATTCATGTGAAATTTGCTCTTTCTGTTTCTTTTCGGTTCTCAAACAGAAATGTGCTCATTAAGTATTTGAAGAAAGATGATATAACAAGATCCTGGAACAAGGTCAGAGCCAGATCTTGAGACTGTCTGGGGAAATAGGAGATAGGAGGATGATAGGATACTAGTGGGCTAAATTTTTAGCAGTTTATTGTGGTAATTCAACTGATGGATGCAGCCAGGTTAGTAAAACTGTTCTTCAGGAATAGCTTATTTAACTTTCCTCTTTTGCTGCTAGTCTCACACACAGGCCTGGATGCTGTTAAGTTACACTTGTTGCAAGGAGTTGCATCTTCTCACGTGTGTCTCGAGCTCTACATGATGTTTGTTCTCTTTGCGTACTGCACCACAGCCCTGGAGAGTCAAGCTCCACTGTGAGCTGAAGCCAGTGGCTTCTTTGTCCCCTCTTTCAGCATGAGGTTATCATCTCTGGCAGAGAGGATAGGAGCCTTCTCAGCTGCTCCTTGGTCAATGTAGGCTGGTAATGTGTGCTGAATATAGATGTTGCATATATTCTATCAGCTGCAAATCTGGCTTTTGTTACACTCACCTCTTGGTATATCAGCTTAAATGTTGATTTCAGTCTGTCGATCACTCTGTGTGGTTCAGGATCAGCTTTTATTTTTAAAGAGCTGTATCCTCCAGTATAGGGGCAAAACAAGCAGCTTGGGCAGCAGGGGCATCATAGAGCTCAGAAATTACCCAGGTTCTTCCCTCCTTGCCCACTGTGAATGAGACAGGGTAGTACAGACCTGTTTAACTGAGGCATAGCTTGACTGTGGGGCTGCTTGCCAGTGCCTTGGCAGTTGCAGCAGCCCAGCTGATGTGTTCCAGTGCCTTTAATCAATATGTTTGATTCTGTCTGCATCTAGTACTAGCAAAAGTGTAGTTCAGCCTGCGCGGCTCCAACGTTACTGAAAGCTTTGCTGCTGCTGCTGCTGGCCGCGGTTGTGCCTCCTCATGGCCTTGGCTGGTAGAACCATGGTGACTTGTGCTTGTATGAAACTAGCAGGGAGTTCCTTCCTGCAAGGGGAAGGTTCAGCAATGGTTACCTGCAAAATGACCCTGTCTTTACTGAAAATGAAATCCTGCTCAGCTGTAAGCAAACCTGAAGTACTGCAGCGACGCAGTGCAGTGACTCGCAAGCCCGGGCCCGTTTCAAAAGTGACAGGTTCTGCAGATGTCCTAGCACAGACAGAAGGTCCGTCCTTGCCATGTGTCCCAGGCTCAGAGCTCCTCTGGACGTGTACCTCCCTGCTGGTGGCTTGTGTGTTTTCGCTGCCATCTGTCTCATCTGTCGTGGCGCCCCACCTGGCTCTGAGCGCGATCTGGCAGGCAGAGGTGGCTTGTGCCATGTCAGAGCTTTTTATCATGGCAAGCACGTTCAGCCCATGGTTGTTCATCAATGGTAAATTGGAATGCAATTGATATATGCATATGACATGCACATTAATTTAAAATGTGTTTATTGTAATTAGCGCTATTACAATGAATGCCAGAGAAATCAGAGAGTGATTAACCTCACATAAGCTTCGTTTCTGTTTAGAAGTTTCACTTCAGAATGAGACAGTCAAAATGTTTATGGGGGATAAGATGTGGGGAAGTCATAGGGGGATGTGTTGAAGCATTGCTGAAGGGAGTTCCTATAGCTTTTGCTGGTCTCCTTTGTCTTGCTCAAGTGACTTGTTCCTTTACTATCTTTCTTCTGCCTGATTTGGTCCAGATTTGGTAAGTTTGCCGTGCTGAAGCTCCTCATGGTCTGTGGTGCTTTCTGGCATCTATTTCTGAATTACAGTGTCTGGGAGGGACTGGAGTAAAAGGCTGTGTGTGTGTGCCATAGAGCAAGGCTTTGTGCTCAAGGGTCCTAGGAGGGGTTGCCCTCACCTGGTGCCGTGCAGAATCAGGCTCCCTCCTCACAGTGCACAGCAATGATGCTGCGTGATCCTGTGAGGCAGGACGAGAGGAGACTGGAAAGTAGGGAGCTAGGCTGTGTCCTATCAGCAGTGTTGGCTGGAGGATCCTGCCAGAAATGACAGAGTGCCTTTCTGGCATCACAGCATTTCCTTACTTGTATTTAGCACATTGGTCATGGTAGAAGCCCATCCTCTCATTCTGTTGGTGTTCCCCTCTGGGAGCTTTTCTGGCCTCAGTTAACCATGGAGATTAGGTGAAGGAAAAATGAAAAGTTACTTGTTGACGTCTGGTAGAGACTTGACTCCTTCAGATATTGTGGGCGACTCACTTTAATCGTTCCTCCTCTCTGCCAGCCTCTGCTGCCTACATGGATGCAGTTCTGCTGATGCATCTTCATCCTGGTAAACTACATACACAGTGGGGGTTGTTCTAGCCCACCTGGTTAATAATAAACACACCTGGTTAATAATAAACACTACCACCACTACTTCAACATGATTATGTAAGCATAAATCTGTAAGTAGATCAGGCTTTGTTCCAGGGACGAAGAACACCTAAGAGAATAGAAACTAAAGAGATCCAGGAGGCTGCTTATTAGGAGGCTTCGCCTTTCTTCTGTGGAAACAGGATTATGATATGGCCATGGCTTCCTGTTGTTTAACTGATAGAGCTTTGATTATCTTTCCTGCATATCTCTTGAGAAAATCATCCCAATATCTAGGACGACCCTGCTCCTGGGCATGCACGTGCTGTGCAGAGATCTAGCTATGGAAGCAAGAGTTGGAAGCTACCCAACTATGTTGACCCTGTGGCAAGAAGTCGTAGTGGAGTGGCAGAGAAAGGCTAATCCAGACAAAGCTTTTGCAGCCAGATTGCTGTGGGGACGTGGCCTTGTGCCTCCGGACACTGCTGTGTGAGTGTGAGGATGCCAGAGCTGGGGAGTTCGCTGGTGCACTCCTTCAGATAGGGCAGCCTTGTCTCAAAAGAAATGGCTGGGCAGCCCTCTTTCATATCACCCTGTGCTGTTCTGCTCCTTCACCTCCATACAAGCTCTCCCAATCTCTGTGCATCTCTAAAGGAATCACTCACTGTGTGAGTGATGCCTGAAAGATAGAACTGGAAAAAGGGTGTGTGTTTGTTATGTGTCTGTCTGTTTTCAGCAATAGAATAAAACCCCTCAAGAAAGATGGCAAAGTAATAAGCAAGTTGAGACAAGCA
Source organism: Nothocercus julius (assembly GCA_013398735.1). Classification (NCBI taxonomy): domain Eukaryota; kingdom Metazoa; phylum Chordata; class Aves; order Tinamiformes; family Tinamidae; genus Nothocercus; species Nothocercus julius. The sequence continues at coordinate 558,354 of VZSV01000148.1, read as the reverse complement.
CTAGGAAATCTCCAGTGACTGTATCTTGGGCTAAGAGTCTTCAGATCCCATCCTGGAGTTTAATTGGCCCAAGATCCTGCTGTTTGGTGTTAGGTAGCATTCCCAAATTGCTCTTAATCATCTTGGCAGCCTGTTGAGAAGAAAAGGAAGAAGTGTTTGGAGAAGTAGTGTTTGAACTAGCCAGTCTCTTTGGGTTTCAGAGGTAGAGGCGTTCTTCAGGGTTGTCTAATCTGATTTCCCTTGTGAGGGAGGCCAGAGGATTTCACTGATTTCTGCATCTACTGCAGCACGAGTGGGTTTTGTCTGTAGTCTAAAGACTCCACCAGAGGCTGCTGTTCCTGCTTAGATGGCATCATGTCCCTGTCTCAGTTTTGGTCACAGCGTGTGAGACCTTTGGTTTCACTGGAGGGCAGCTTTTTGAGAGTACATTTTGCTTCCAGAACAATGTGAACAGCTTGTTGGCCAACATCGTGGGCTTTCTGAACTTAATGGCTTTCCTAATTTTAGAAGGTATTTGCACATAACAGCCAGCCTTGCAGACTTCAGTGGCTAATAGCTCATGTGGGAAAAGCCAGCGTGTGGTTAATCTATGTGGCGATAACTGCGCAATGCTATCGCAAAACAGCACTTTCTGAAAATTATTCTTGCCTGTTCGTTCTCCGTCATTTACCTTCCTCATCCCAGCAGAGCTGCTTCCTTCACATGGGTGCTTGCTTGGTCTGCTCAGATTCCAGGGGGAAATAGCGAAGGTCTTTCAATCAGAGACGCTTGAACCAATTCCACCCAATCTTCTGGGGACATGTGGTTGTGCAGAAGTAAACCTGGATTTTCTCAGAGATAATTAATACATTATCCCAGCTTATAACATGTGGGAAGGCCGTTATCGGTGCATACTGCTCACTTGCTGTATAAAGCTGCCACAACAACAGTGGCTGCTGCTGTAACAACTGCACAAATGTAAATGGATGGACCTGTCCATTTTCAGCTGTGTTCTGCTGTCAGAGGTTTTGACTCTGACAGAGAGGCTCTAATGATTCAGCTGGAAAATCCTCCGCGTTTGCCCTGTGAACTTGCCAGGCCTGTCTGTTGTCCTCGACGTGAACATCCGGTGCATTGAGCCAAGCCTTGCCCAGAGCCCCCGGCCGCCAAAGGGCTGGCTGTGACTCCAGGCTGCAGCCGCCGCTGGGTTACACAGCGCTTGCAATGCCCGTGGGACCACGCAGGAGCCCCCGTGCTCCAGAGAGCGCCACGGGACAACCGAAAGCCACCCGTGTGCTTGATCTACCTGGTGACTCAGTGTTCTGCTGAAGAATAGTTTTTGGTATTTATTTTTAATCTTGGAAATAATAACTGCATGTTGCATGATTCATAATTGTCCAGCAGGGAATCTGCAAATGCCAGCCTGTGATCTGCTCCTGCCAGATTCCTCTACTGCTCTGGTGGGTAGCTAGTTCAGAAACATTTTATTTTATTTTATTTTATTTTATTTTATTTTATTTTATTTTATTTTATTTTATTTTATTTTATTTTATTTTATTTTATTTTATTTATTTTAT
>VZSV01000148.1:509588-555753 GCA_013398735.1 Nothocercus julius | reverse complement strand
AAAAAAAAAAAAAAAAAAAAAAAAAAAAAAAAGAAGAGGCGACCAGAGTCAATTGCAAATATGTGCAATGGGAGAAATTAAACAGTGATGCTGAGAGCACGGAGGAGCCCTCTGAGCGCCTTATTCCTCTGACTGTCGCTCCACGCAGGCAGGACACGGCTGCGGAAGCAGAGTCTGGAACATGGAGCTGCTCAGCGATGGCACAGTCTGCCACTGTGGGTCTCTGGCTTCACCAAAGTGTGGTGGTCATAGAATCATAGAATCATAGAATGCTTAAGGTTGGAAGGGACCTCTAGAGATCATCTAGTCCAACCCCCCTGCACACATAGGGTGTCTTTGGAAAAAGGAGAAAGAGACCTACAACATAGATCCACAAGACTTCTCATTGCTGTAAGGCTTCTTGTTGCAAACAGGCTGCAGTGATGCTGGCTGTGGAGGACAGAGCGGAGCGGGGGGCCTGACAACCGTATTTCTGATGTGCCTTGTGTAGTGCTTTCCTTTAACAGGGGTGAAGGTGCAAAAAGATTAATAATACTTTAGTGTGCAACCCAAAGGTGCAACCCAAGCCAACCCTGTCAGCACATGTCCTGAGTACTGCTGATATGTAACAAACTCCACCGCTAGTTGATAGGAACAAAGACTAAGGTCTTTTGAAACTGCGTTAAACTCTCTGTAGTAATTAGCCATCCTGCAAAGGGAGCGGCTGGTTTCAGTTAGATACACTGCCTGGACACACCTTATTCACTAACCCTGCCTGAAGAGCAAGCTGCTTGGGAGAAATGGTCTGGTCCTTCCATTTCTTCCCTTTTTTTCCATGTTTTGCTTTTTCTCCTGCTAAAAGACCTGTACCAAGAGGTTGTGTGCTGTGCCATAAGTGACCAGGGCTGAATGGGAGGATGGCCATTTGGGACTAACCTAAAAACTGTTCAACTTGTCATCTTGGCCCCAGCCGTGCCTAGTGATGCATATGTAGGGAAAAAAGTGAAAGGGATGGGGCCAATGTAGAAAGATATTTTTTAAATTGGCTTTTGGCCTGCCTTTAGTATAGCTTCTCTACAGTAAATGCTTACGTGCATGCAGCACCTCTTACTCAATAGATGCACTTCCTAGGGGTGTCCTTGAGTCTCTTTCCGTTGATGTGAAAATGTGCTGTTTGTTCTGTGAGCTCTGCAGGGCTCCTATAGCTGTAGGAGGAAGATAGATTCTACTTGCCTCAAACATCATCAGCTGGGTTGTCACCAAGGTGCGTTCCTGTTGCTGTGACTGTGCGGGCAGCGAGGGAGAGCACGATTCCTGGCCAGCGAGGATACATCTGCCGCTGGTGCCCTGTCCCGGAGGGAAGGGCACGCTGGGCCAGTGGGGCTTTCGCCTCCAAAAAGATCCTTAAGGTTAAATCATATCTTTGAGCACACAAAACTGAGGCTCAGGGGTTGATATTCATCTATAAGCTGCTAAAATGGAGAGGGGAGGTGCTGTCCCTTGTTTTCTTCTTATTCAGAGGGTAGCCTAGGAAGGCCCTGCTCCATGGCTGGGCTCTAGTTCAGAGAGGTCCCTAGCACCTGGCTGGCTAATGGGGTGGTAGCTTGCAGAGCCTTCCTGCAAAAGGTGGCCTATCTTTAAACTGCCAGCGCCAAACTTGTCCTTGGTTTTGAGAGAGGTTGGTTGTGATACACATACAGTCAAAATGTTGTGTTTCTGACTTCTCCTGTCTCCTCCCCTCCAGCTTTTACCTTTTACAAACATGAATGTCATCTTTTGATTTTTCTCAGTGAGGCAAGTGATGGGTGACCCACTGCGACCCACTTGCTGTGTTGTGTAAAGAGGCTGGTTAGCAGAGCCTAACAACACCATGGAGCAGCCGTTCCTGAGGAAACAGGAACAGCCGCACTGAGTAGGACCACGGGCCCCCTCTAACCCTGGCTCACTGCAGTAGAGCTGTGAGAGAGACATGCACAGAGACCTGGTTAATTCTGCTTGGTCAGTGGCTGTTGATGCTGCCAGATGTGGAAGGGAGGTGGGATGAGATATGTTGGTGACCCAGGAAGGAGAGGGAGTGTGGGGAGGCGGCAGTGTGGTTGTGAACATGAACAAGGAGATGGAGGCAAGGACTGGAAGATTTATATATATTTGCAGGTTTGTATTATAAAGGTGTTGGGTATTTTCTGTCTTGGAATAAGATTTTCTTCTCGTTCTTTTACTTTGGGAGTGTCTGAAAAGGGAGAACAGGTGGGAGGACAGGGCTGCAAGGTGTGCTTTGCTTTAAATCACTTTGATTTCTAAGGATATTTCTGTATTAAACTATATTGGCGGAAAGTCATTGCAATCGTTTGCTCTTGGAGAAGTCTGGCTCTTGGGACAAATCTCTAGAGTGCATCTGAACCTTCCGTTTATTGAATTCTCCTTGCTGAATATTGATACTGTTGCCTGGGCTTCAGAGATTTGAGCTTACAGGTTACATTAGTTCTTTATTACATCTCCTAAGCTGAAGTTAGACTGTATTTCATTTTTTTTCCTGAAGCAACTGAAACACCTGAAGTTGAGTTACCAAGTTGTGTCAGCGTTCAGAGAAGCAGCTTCTCTCATGAGTTATGAATTGTTGGAAGCAAGAACGTATAGGAGAGGAAGCCCAGAAGGTCTGGTCTTGCACAGGAGGTGTCTTCCAGTTTTGTGTTTCTAGACAAATCATGAGATCACTGACATGTTTTCTAGATTTTGAGTCTCATGTTCTTCTGGACTGAATTTAAATAGGAATGATCTATTCTTCCATGAGGTTCCACCAGCTCATACTGTTGCTGCCTACTTGGCCAGCAGTTGTAAGCAAACAGCTGCCCTTTTTACTCCAGAATAGGTTGAGCTTTCACCTATGGATAATATAATATAATTCTGTAGATCAATCTTTACTACTTTGAAAGTGTTCTGGGGTAAATGATGCTGCTGAAAACATGGAGAGCAGAAGGTTGTTTCAGGAGATAGTGATTGAGTTTGAAACAGCTCTACTTGCTGTGATGGCACAAAATTACTTCTCTCAGATGAGGATGGTAATTTGCAAAACTTCCTTGGCCATATAGAAAGTGATTTGGGGCGTTTGCATTATTAGCCCACCTCTCTGCAGAAGAACCTTTGATTTGTCTTTTAAAGAACAGGGCACAGTGTTTGTACTGGTTTTGGATAAGAGCCCATATATTTTCTTCTTTTCTTTGCAAAGAGCAGGTGGAAGATGACAAGTAAATGATGACATTATTACTCCTGCACTTTAATAGCTTCCAAGGAACTTGCAAGTAAGCAAAGGCAACACATGAAATATTCATGGTTTGTCTTTGCTCTCATGCAAAAGGTTGAAAGCTTCCAGAGATGGAGTTCAGGGTACATGAAGCAGATGGAAATGGCACCTGCAGCTTTGCCTGAAGGGCTAACGTTGACCTTTTGGGAAGAGATAAACAAGTTGTTTCTTCTTTCCTTTTATCTCCTTCGAAAAAAGAGATCTTGTTCCCACACTAGGATTCAGACCCTTTGTCTGGAGCAGATTTCCCCTAAAACTCTAACCTCCCTGCTCTACAGTGATCTCCCTTGTTTGAAGGCAGAATGAGGCTTTGAAGCGAAATCTTTCCCTTGTGCTTCCTTCTCCCAAGTCTGCAGAAGGACTCCAGCTTGAAGTGCTTCTCTACAAATTAACAGAAGAAAACAGACATTGCAACAGCAGAAGTTTACCATGGAGTGTTCCCACGAGGAAACTCTACCTTCCGATTAATCCTGCAGGTTTGTTTATAGGAAAAATGCCCGATTTGTCCCACAGATGCTATGTCCTCATTCCCTCTGTGAGTCTTGCTTTTCTCTTAACAGAGGTTTCTGGTGACTCTGAGCAATGAACTGGTGAGCAATGAACTGCACCAGGCCAATGTTAACTAGCTGTGAAGTTGACAAGGAGGTGCTGAACTCATCACATTTAAAGCTATTGGCCTGAGTTGCTTCCCCTCTGTTTTTTGTTTGTTTGTTTTTTGTTTTGTTTCTGAGTGATCTGATAAGACTTAATTTGGGTGGCGCAGGGGATAGCGAGCCAGGGAAGGGAGCACTCCTTGAGAAGCTTCCTTCACAGAGCGAAGCCGGGCTCTGCCTGGTCTCAAAAGAAGCCTTAGAGTTGGCCTTGCTGCACACCAGCCACCTGTGAACAGCCCTGGGCTGGGGAGCTGCCTCCTGCCATTGTATCTTGGTGCCACCATGCCAGTGGCACCTCCACTGTGAAGTGCTGAATCCAGGGGAAGGGGCGGCAGCCCTCCTGCAATCCCTTTGGAAGTTGCTGTGGGGAATCGTAGAGGGAATATGTTTTCTCCCCTCTCACTCCATTGCTCGGTGGGCAACGATGACCTGCTCACTTTCATCACTTGTGGTCTTAGTTTTTATTGTCTGGTAGAATTGGACATCTTAGTATCCAGTGCTCCTAGCTGGGTCAGTCTATGCAGAAACGGCTAAGCAGCACTGATGATAATTCTGATAGCTTTTCTTCTTGCCTTTTTTTTTTAAAAAAAAAAGCTGTGTTTTTTTATCCTGTAAGCTAAGCGCTCCAAGAGAGCCCTATGAACACTTCATATGACTGATGAGGTTAGATTCATACTGAAGACTTGCCATCCCTTCCTTCCATTCCTTTCTTATGCACTAAGTATGTTTTCAGCTGGCAAAGGTGTATTTCTCATTGATATTAAACAATGGAAGTGATCGTAATTCAGATCCATGCTCTGGCATCTTCCAGAGATGTTTGAGTGCCTCTTTTCTTTGCTTAATTGAAAGTGCTGTGCGTGATTACTGGCTTGCAGTGGTGTCTGACCTGTGAAAGCCTGGCAATTTCTGCGCCCATACTAACAGGGTGCGAGGGTGAGATGGGAGAGGAGAGGTCACAGAACGTGGGAGTGTGGTTGTTCTAATGACTGAAAGCAAACAGGATCCAGAGCGCTTTAGTAAAGCGAGAGCAGTCTCACTCTGCTGTCTCTTGTAGTAGGTCTTGACAGCTGGTGTGATAGCATCCTCCTCCTCTCCCCCTCACCTTTCCAAACCGACTATATTACCCATTTTTAGTAGGGAAATGGGAGCTGGCACTGCAGGGAAACACCCCAACAAGGTGGACATAGTGAAAAGGGGCAGTTGGGTGTTTGCTTTTTCAATGTCAGGGGCATCGGTAAGGAAAATCCTCGTTTTCCTGGGCACTGAATCATCTGCAGTGTCTCGCTAGGGATCATACTGAGAGTTTGTGCTGGAACTGCTAACTGGGCTCTTAAAAGGAGAAGTTGTGTGTTACTACCCTCGTTGTCTAGACTTGCTTGAAAATAACTGCCAGTGTCTCCATTACCCCAGTAGCAGTAAAAATATTACAGCCTGGCTCCTGCCTTGTGCTTTCTTTCTCTGCAGGTGTCCCAAAACAGCTCCTAAGTGTCATGATCTCTATATTATAGATGAGGAGGAGCTGACAGAAAGATTACTGATATGCTTGCCCGTCAGTGAAAGATGAGAAAGATGAGAAATGGGGGTAAAAAAGAAACCCCCAGATTTCCTAATCTGAAAATGATAGGAAAAAAACATTTGGGGAGCTGATCTACTGAGACAGGCTCAAGTGTCCCTAAATGCTGTCAGATTAATGTCCCTAACCTTGTTTTAGACCCTTCCAATGTGTGTTTTGCTTTTTCTCCAATCTAACTTGTGTCGGTGCTTCACTAGCCCTGTGCTTGGTCATATTTTCATGATGCCTGACTTAGAAGGGGTTGGTCATTGAGCATTTTACCTTGGTATTTTCCTTGGTATGCAGGAGAACATCCCTGGGCTTGTCCTCTCAGTTATGTTGTGCTTGTCCTCTGTCATTTCTGGGGCTGGAAGCAGACTTTTCCCATTGCATAGGAAAATTTCCTTGTAGCATATGTTGTCACTAATTAACATGATAGCTGGACACATAGCATGTCCCCATAGGGGAAAAACAGCTTAAAATGTATGACACCTGTCCAGTGTGGTCTGAGCTGAATCCCAGATTGCTACCGATGAAATGAGCAGCACGTGCGTGTGTGTCAGCAGCAGTTGCTCAGCTCCCTGGCTGCAGTGCGGGAGCACCCCGCAGACGATGAATCCCCTGCGTCTTGCATACAGGAGCAGGACGGGCAGAAGGACTAAGTGACTGCCCATGATCTCTAAGAAGGCTGGAACTGATGCCAGATCTCCCAAGTCCCATGGTATCTTGCAGGGTCAATTCCTCTCCTTTGGTCGAAAGAAACATCTTGTTCCAGTAATGTTTTCAGTAGTGTTTCAGTGTTCTCCAATCCTGGAAACTCCACCGACACAGAAATCTGTGCCAGGGTGTCTGTCTTGTACAAGGGCATGTGAGTGGGATGTGTGAAGTCCTGGCTGAGCTGCTCAGGAGCCTGTGACTGGCAAATGGTGAGGAAGAAGAAGGGAAAATGAGGAGTGGTAACCGAACTGTGTGGGAATCTGGCCCTCGGAACAGCAGAGGGCAACAGACAGCAGCAGGAAGGAGCAGATCCTTCCTCGCTTGTGCCGTTCTTTTGCTATTGCTATTAATTTTCCCATGTAGTAAATGATTTACCTTTTTTTCTTTTTTTTTTCTTTCTTTCTTTCTTTCTTTCTTTCTTTTTCTTTAAAGAACCAATTAATTGCTTAATTTCTCTTTGCCTGGCTCTTCTGCTGCGTTGGGCGCAGCAGGGAGGCTGAGTGTAGAGAAATGTCTGCTCTGTTGGCCATTTCTAGGGAATTAAGGACCCGAACAGCAGCTAATCAGCGTTTTAGCTGCAGTTTTCAATATTCTCTCAGTGTTAATGTTGATAATAGATAGTCGGCCCAATTAAAACAAAAATTATCAAAGCGTGTTTGAAGTACCCTTAGGTAATTCTGTGCGAGTTTGTTGGAGAGCAGCTAGGAAAACAAAGTTTGACCTTCCATGAAACAAAATCACGTTATAGAGAAAGATGGAGAAGGTGCAGGGAATGGGACAAACAATGACAACTGATGCAATGATTTGTGACAGATTCAGCCGCAGTGGTTCATTTTGCCTGTTAAATTGCGTCCTGTCTACAGTACTGACCGATAAACGGGTGATATATTTGAGCCGTATAATCCTCAATGGTAGTTCTTTAGTGGTATCTAGAAGCAAAGAAGTAGGTGTCTTTGTAACCCTTGAGGCAGTTAAGTTGCATCCTGAAGTGTGAGATTTGATTACTGTTATCTTAGCTGCTGCAGTTGTTATTGACAGTAAAATTAACCAGCTCTTTTTAAAGCCTTGGCTTGTTCTGAATATCCCAGCTGTTAATTTTATGGGGTCACCTTCCACTCTTGGATGAGGTGGGGGCATCTGAAGTGTGGAAAGGGCTGGGATCTGGATCTTCACTCAGACCTACATCTCCCCGTGTAGCTGGACACGGAATCTCTGTGGTGTAGGTACCCATGTGTGTTTGCTGTAACCTTCCCACACAAATAGGCATGGCTCAAAGCCTGCATAGTATGGAGAGCCCTGTCCCTTATTATGTGTGTCTCCTGGTGCTTATGGAGTCACCTTCGAGGTATTCTTTAAAAAGCAAGAGATGAGAAGTGGTCTCCATGGATGTCTCCCTTTACTTGGCTACTCTTCATGTTAAGTCAGCAGATACTGATTGTGCTGTGACTATTAGTAGTGGTCTCTTCGTGCTTGTGTCTGGCCAGGCATCAGCAAGGGCAGCTGCTTGTACCATACCCCATTGTTGCTGCAAACTTCAGTTGAACGGAGAAGTCATCTCTGCTCCACATAGCTCTCATAGTGCTCATAGGTGGCAAAACTTTGTGAAATTGCTCCTGTCCTTGAGTTTGGAATTGGGGACAGGGAGTCAGAGACTCCTGTCCTTACAAGCTGCAGGATGATTTGAATACAGTTTCAAACCATCCAGAGAACAGGTTAGTTAGAAGCTGCCTGAAGGCAGTGAAGTCCAGGTGGCAGGTTCCTATAGGAGTGTTAGCAGTGATACCAGAGTGACTTTCCTGTCTGGTAAGGGCTGCTATAGCTGGTAGGAGCTGCTTCCTCTGAATGCTGCTATTTAGAGAGGAATTGTAGTACCAGTGATGCAGAAGAAGGATCAACTTTTTATTGGGCTGAAGGACAGCTTTCATTAAAGGGAGATAAAGCAGATTTTCATTTAAATCCTGCCTATGCCAAAGCTTCTTTTGTGCCACAGAGCAAATCACTTAGGCTCAAATCTTTCAAGTTTCCTGATTTAGTTTCCTGAGGCAAGCCTAATTCAGTGGCTGTGAGTGCTCAAATAGGGGTTGGAGGGTTGGTTATGAATTTGGTATCTTGGGCTCCCAAAGGTTGTTCAGTATAAAAACGAGAAAAAAGCTGCAGTAATGTGGGATAACATGTGCCTTGGTCATGCCAGTTCCAGAATAAGCTGTTCCTGCAAAAGACCTGACAGTATAATGTCTTGATCCTGCTTGGGCCTTGCTGAGGACCCAAGCCAGAAGTGCTGGTTTTGCGTGAGTAATTAGCTATAACTACACGCTAGCATCTATCCTCTTCTGCTGAGCTCCCTGGCTCTGGTCACGCAAGGGGAAACAACTGCTCCAAAACGTTGTCCTCCACACTGCCTTGCTGTGTCGCAGAGCATCAGTGTATACACTTGGTTTAGCCAAATTCAGCTCAGAAGAAATAAATAAAAAGACCTAGATACTCCGAGAGTCTTTAAACTTTATATCCAGAAGGGAATTGAAAGAAAATTAAGGTTGAGAACCCCTTGCAGCTACCTGTGCAGATCTCCTGCTCCTCTGCAAAAAAATGCACAAGATGAATCTGGTAACTGCCAGTCTTGACAAGTATTTTTATTTGCGTTGGTTTCTCCAAGGGGATGGTTTACTGGGCTCAGTTAAGCCTAGCACTGGAGACTGAAGAGAGTCCGAGGTTCCTAAGTCTTGGATACAGATGTGTCGCATGTTTTCAGAAGCAGTATTATTCTATGGACTAAACAATGTTAAAATGTAAAGTGAACATGCAAAGCTGCAGGACTGTTCGGAGCTGCAGCTGATATCCTGGCTGGTAGAGGCAGCATCCTCTGCTAGCAGAGTGCTTGAGGCTGCATTTGTGGCATGGTGCCAAAAGCCTGAGAGCTGCAGGTTATTAAATGGGCAAAGTTTCTGAGGAAGGAGTATGGAAATGCTTTTAGTGGTGTCCCTCCTGCAAGGCATTGGGAAATGCTCAGCATCGACCTGACAGCTTGAGGAGTTGGGTCTGCAATGCTGAGGGGGCTCTGCTTAGAAAATGCTGTCCCTGTCAATAAAGAAAGCAGACAATTTGACAAGTTGTGACACCAAAATGCTCCTCCTGCCCTAGTCCTGGGCTGCGGCTGCCACCAGGCAATTCGACAGTGCTGGCTGCAGCAGTGAGCTGGGAAGGTGAAGGGCCCGGGGAGCTCAAGTGACGTGGGGATGTGTCTGGAGGAAGTACTGAGGGATGTGATGTGAAATTCGGTTGCTGCAAAACCTGGCAGTCGAACTGGGAGACTCTGGAGATGCGAGTTCAGGTCCTGGCTTGGCCACAGATTTCCTACTTGATCTTGAGGAAGGTGATCAAGGTGTTCAATTTAAAGAATGGAGGAATGGTTTTTGATCTGTAGGACTCTCTCCTCTGGTGTCCAAATGGTGTTACAGGAGTGGTGAGACTTTTTAGGCTACCTGGCACAGTTGAGGATGAGTATTAACATATAGGAAGAGTCCAGACATGATAATGGTCTTGAAATGCCAAATATCAGGCACTCCTTCATACAGAGTAGAAATAAACACAGCGTTTCAAATGTTAGAAACCATCTCTGTATCACAAAGAAGATGTGAAACCACATACACAGGTGTAAGCAGCTCGAGCAGTTACTTATCTTCACAAATAGGTCTAGTTTTGAGCTAATGAACATATTGTGTCACTAAAGAAGGTGACACTTGATAATTTTTTTCTAGGCTTTAAATGTTTGTCATATCGTCTAGAACAGATCAGATTTGTGGGAGAAAAAGTCACTTTTTTTATATCAGCAGTCATTGCTTCTCACTTTGTCATTGATTTCATTTTAATGGCTTACAGTCATTTAAAATACAGAAAAAGCTTGAGGAAAATATTTTGTCCTTTCATACCCATGCATTTCCATGTGCACTCAGACTTTGCCTACCAGCACCCCACACTGGCCCTTTGCTGACAAAGTGGAGCAGAATCACCTATATTCAGATGTTGCCTTAAGCACTCTGTGGGTGGCGTCCTACACATTCTAGTGACTCAGGACTGAAGAAACTTTTTAGATGAGGCCTCGAAATGAAGTATTATTATTTTTTAAATCCTCTTTTGCTCTTTTTTTCTTCCCCCTTTTTCGTGTAGCATGATGAAAATCATCTCTATCTGTATGGTCTGTGTAATATGTTTAGCAAGTTCTCATTGGGAGAGACGTTGTTTGCCCTGGTGCAACAGAGCTAGATCCTAAAGATCTGTGATCCTGAGGTTTTGGGTATCAGGGGCCTTTATGTAGAGTTGTTCACTTGCAGAAGAGCCATGTTGTGTCCTGTCCCCCCTCCCATCCCCATCCCCTCTCCAAGAAACAAAAGGCATAGCAGAATAAAACAAAGGCAAATGATCCTTTCCACTGGTGCCTTTGCTCTGACCCAAGGAGGATTTAGGCTGGGATAATAAATGATAAATTTAGGGCTGAATTTTGCCTGCTTTGTATAATCCCTTCTTCTTGTGCCTGATGCATTGATGCTGTTTAAAGCAGTCCTTTTGCTTGCCCCAAATAATAATTATTATTATTTTTAATTATTGATAAAGTAATTATCATACAGTAATTTGCTGTGACCTTTTTGGAGCCCATCTCTCTAAGGAGGCTGGGTTTGATGTGCTCCTTCTGTGATGTGAGGAGTAATGAGTCGGTCTGTCAAGGAACAGCTCTCCCCAGGGCGGGAGGCTGCGACTGTTCTGTCCTGCTGCTGTTGAACAGCCATCCTTAAGGGCTGAGGAAAGTTGGGCATCAGCCGGTTGCTTTCCGGATGGATCTATGGCTGGTGTCCATGTTATCAAAATGTTGGTTGAACCTCCTCAAAGGCTGAACAATCTCGGTGGATGTTTTGGACTACAAACGTTCAAGAGTGTTTTAAAACTCAGTTCCTCTCCAGAGTTGGAAGGGCAAATGTATCTAAAAGACCACACTGAAGCTCGCTCAGAGAGTAGATGTCCTCTTCTGACAGGATTTCTTGCTGTAGTGAATGGGACAAAGTTAACTTTTTGGACTAACAGAGCAATACTTGCTATGGACTGTGGATAGATGAAATATTTTTGCAAGGGATCGTGCTAAGCGAGTGACTTTGAGTGCTGTTCTGTCTCACCTCCACTGACCTACTGCCACATTGAATTAGTGGTGCTGTTCCCTGGGCACTACATGAATTGCTTTACTATGGTCACTGGAAAGCAAAAATGTAAACAAGCTTAAACTTTCTGCTGTAATTGTTCATGTATTAAATTTGTGCTGGAGACCATTTTATAGCCTTCATCACAGCAGAATCGAGGCCTTAATTCCTCCTTGGAGCAGGAGCAAAAAGCTTCAGACCTTGTGAGCACTATGTGCCTTTTGGACTGATGGACTAATTTGGGTTGTGGCAGAGCAGCGTCCCTGCTGGGTGCAGGTTTTGTGCACTGAGACCCTTAAGGTCTCAGGACACTTGTGCCTGATGCACTGATGCTGTTTAAAGCAGTCCTTTTGCTTGCCCCAAATGTGATTATTATTATTTTTAATTATTGATAAAGTAATTATCATACAGTAATTTGCTGTGATTTAAGTGTCTCAGGACACTTAAGGGAAGGAGGCTACTGTTGTGACTAATACTAGGGTATCTGCTTGAAATAAATGCATTTCCCTATGGAGGGAATTTTTTTCCCTTAAAGGCCAGGTGGGAGGTGGGAATGAGTCGCAGTGTAACAGTGTGTTAGCGTTGTCACTGAGTTCTCCTGCACCCATGGAAAATCTCCTCATCCTTTTTGCATCCTTTTTGCATCTTAACTGATATTTTTAACAAGAGCAGGTAGCCTGGCCTGGCTGCACAAGGGTCTTTTAATATTTAAGTCCTTCACAATCTAATGCTTCGATTCGTACAAGACTAGAAGCGGTATAAATGTCAAAGGAGACTGAAGAGCAGTGGTAGGGGATTTGTGACTGGAACCAGGAACATGAGGCTGTTGTGAGATGTAATGTTTGCAATTCCTGCCACTTGCTTGTCTGCAAGTTCACACATTAGCGAGAGCCCCAGAGCTGGCTGGAAATGGTCCCTGCCATCCTCCTGTGGAAGAAGGAGCAGCCATCCTGTCAAGCAGTGTGGCTAAAGCAGAATTTCTCAGCATGCAACCCCTGCTGCTGTGGCAGAAGTGGCTGCAGGGGCAGCAGGGGGCAGAGGGCAGGGCTGGGGCTGCGCTGGCTGTCGCTGTGCAAAGTGGGGAGGAGAGACAGCGGTCTTGTGTGATAGGGGCCCTGCAAGCAGGGCTGATGCCAGGGCAGAGAGGCTGCAGCTGCTGCTCTGCAGTCCCAGTCTTTCTCTTGGTTGCTAGCAGCAAGGGCTGGGAAGTCAGGAGGGAAGATCCCCTGTTTTGGCTGTGTGTTTAATCTCCACCTTCTGTGGCACAGGCAAAGCAGGTAGTTGGCTGCACCAGGTGAGTGCCTGTTTGCCAGGACCTGGACTGGCCTTTAGTGGGCCCTGTGTATGATCCTATAACATTTTGTTATGCTCAGCAGCCGTTAGTGGCTCTGGATGCCCGGAGTTGGGACGTGTCAGGGTGTACTCCTTGAGGCTCAGCAATTCTTTGGTTGCAGGAAGAAGTACAGCTTCTTTAGACACATTTTGGACTCGCAATTCCATTGTTAATGTGTTAACGAGTTGCTCTTTCCTTCAGGTCAGCAAACTTTAGAAGACTAGCACAGATCTCCGGTAGTTACAAGTCTCTTCATCTGCGTTTAGGTTGGTGAAATAACACTGGCTTACACTAGTTGACAGCCTGACTCTATATTGGATACAAGAGCAGCTGTTGTGTTTACATGTGTGTGTGGAGTCTCACTACCGTCACTATTGAGGAACAAAACGCTCCATCTCCTCATGAGTGGGTCTTACATTTATACAACCCTCCTTGCACTTGAAACGCTTGTTGGGAAAATCTACACTCTTCTGCTTCTGCATCTTTCCTGGGCACACGTGCTCATTCTTGACCTAGACAAGAGCGTGTTCAGGAACAGCAAGTTCCTTCCATGAAAAGCAAAAATGAATGTTGCAAGAATTGAATCACCTTATTGTTAGGATAATTAATTATTTAGCTCCATGCACATCATTAATGTATCATTCATCACAGGAGAGTTTGACAGGTATATTGACCTCATTCAAGCTGCTGTTTGCTTGCAGAAGAGATGGGGGTTAGCCAGCTTTAGATAGCAGGATGAGATGCCTTAAAATCCCATCAGGATATGCAACATTAAGAAGAATTGGACATTAAGGTGGAGTTCAGACTGGGTTTCTTGCACACTGAACTAGGGAGACGAAGGAAATGAAGTGGTAAAATGTTCTTTATTATTTTAATCTTTGTGACATAGCTTGGATTCCAAAGGTTGCTTTGAGATCCAGAGGGAGAAGGAGAGAGAACGATCAAGGGAACAACTCTTTGTCTTCTCTGCTGCTTCCTGTAGCTGAAGTTGCATTTCTCTCCTTATAGGAGTTGATTACAGAGCTTACACCTGTTACAAACAGACAGCTGTGCTTATAGTATCTTCTGGCCTGTGGTATGGATTGAGAGACAGACAAACATATGCTAAAAGATTTGATTTTAAAGATGCTAAGTGTTCACAATACCAACTGGCAATAATGGCAGCTGTGTTGGTCAGGGCAGAAAACTCCTTTAGTGTGGACTCTTCCATGCTTGGGAATCCTTCGTGCGTTTCAGCTATGTGGTAGCATCCGTCCTCACAACTGTGTAGGAGGATTAGGAGTGAGGAATCTTTCCATGATGGCTACAGGCTGCTTGTAGTGAAATGAACCCATGCAACTAAGTGTGGTTTCCTCTTGCTTTATATCCACAGTCATTCCTAAAAAATCTTTTGCAGGTATTGTATTCTGGTGTCTCATGTTCCTTGACTCTCAGGGTGGAGCTGGACCACTAGCTCCATTTCACGAGTGAAGTATGTGCAAGAGAAGGTCATGAAGATACCTAGTGCTGCAGGTAGAGCCCAGCAGGAGTGGACGTGCATCTTGAATGTTGTCTTTGATAACATGTTTGAAGAACAGTTGGGAATTTGACTAGGCCCTTAGGGTGGTACTAGCCAGAGCCGTCCTGCCTCTTCTTAGAGGGATTGCCTTGCTGTGATTAGAGTAGATTATGAGTTTGCTGATGAGCTTTGTGTTTGATGCTATTTCCAGGGCCTGATATACTTTATTCCTTTCAGGTTTTCAATCTACATGTCAGCTCCCTATTCATTATTTGAAGTTTTCTGTTCTCTAAATAGTGACCTTTTCTAAGAGAAGAGTGTGGGAAGAAAGCTGAATTTATTAAGAAGCGAGTTATACAAAGGGGCATAAAATACCCTAAGGAAGGAGGGTGAGGGGGGATGCAGAAGTCTGTTTTTTTGGGGCATGGCTGCAGGAGAAGTCAGGAGAGTGTATTGGATCAAACAGATTATGGCTTCATTTCTTGCTTTGTAGAAGGTAAATACTATGGTTATTACACTAGATACACTGGCAGCAGAGAGCTGCTCTTGCTGTTAATCTGGGGGGTGCTGATATCGCCCTGGCTGAATTTAGGCAGTTGTGCCATGGCAGACGCCTTTACAAATTCATGCCTGAGTGAAACCTTCGGGTGAAGGGGTGGTGGTGGTGGAAAGTCTGACAAGAAATGTGGTGCCCTGGATACAGCACTCACTTCACAGCCAAGGTCCTGTGCCTCTGTCACTTCCCTTGCCACAGAGTTGTGCTCCTGAATCCAAGTGTGTGCTTGAGCTCTCCCTCTCTCGTTTCATACACATAGTTATTCACCTGCCCCACACACTCACATATACATCTCTCTATAGCCTATATGGTTATGCAGAGAATGTCAGAATATGAACTGAAGCATTAGCCGTCTCCCCAGGAGTTCAGGCAACCAGAACGGATAGTTTTCAGAGGTTTAAACAACCTTGTTCACTAAATAAGGTGTTAACCCTAGATTTGCGGATGGCCAGTTAAGCACTGTAATGATTCATGAGTGATACTTTTAGCAAAAACTGATCAAAAACTTACCCTGTTGGATGTACCATGTGACCCAACACAGAAGTCTTCAGTGACTTTTTTCTCATCTTCATGTATCTTTATGCATCTGTGGCACAGTGAAAACAGAATATCTAGGGAAATTAAAACCCAGGCAGAACATGCTATAAAAATAAATTGTGATACTTGTTAAAGTCTTAATTTACTTTGTTAAATGAGCTCTGAATTGGGTATTGTGTGGTTTTAAACTACCTAAAAAATCAGGTATCTTGGATGGGGGTCAACATTTTAGTCAGGGAAGTAACTCTTAAATTCAGGTGAAACATTTGTTTATTTTTATGGGCATGGAGAGGAATGAGTGTGGTGGAGTGCTATAAACAGCTCTTTGAAAGAAAGACTTTTCCTTTCTTCTCTCTGTTCTTGGAAGTAAAAGGGAACAGGACATTTAAATTAAGATTGACATACCCATTATCCAAGAGCTGTTTGTCCACTGTATGGAATGGCCTTGGAAAGAGCAGCCCAGGAGAAAGCTGAATCAAGACTTCTGCTGAAACTCTGAGCGTGTCTGAGGGCTCCTCAGGGATTTTTAGCCCTAACATGAGGGAAAGAATGGGATTTGTAACTCTCTGGACCACTGACCTTCCTCCCTTTCATTTCCTGGCACCTTGGAAGTCACAGTTTTGTCTCTGGTGTCAATGAGACAGGGTGACACCAAATGGTTGCGTAAAAGGGCTGAGGAACTTATTTTGCACTTGTGCTGATATACCTGCCCTCTGCCTGTTATATCTGGAGGCAAAGCAGAGCTTTAGAAGGAACTGGGTATATTATACAGAATTCAGAGGAAGTGCTTGCACAGCGCCAGGAAGGGATGCTGTGTGCGAGTGCTCTCGCCATCTAATATGTGGGTAAGGGAGGCTTGCTGACATCGTAGAAAAGTGACACCAAAGGCAGGAAAGAATTGCTGTGTTTTGGTAGTGTGGTTCAGGAAGAAATATCAGGGAGAAGTGGGAGGGTCTGAGGAGAGTAATTTGAGCAGTGAGAAGGCAGGTGGGATCAGGAGAGGGTGTCAGCTCGACTTCCTCCCAGAAATGCGGGGAGCTCATGGGTGGAGGCAGCACACACTAAGGGCAAAGAGGCACTGTTGGCAAAGTAGGGAAGGGGCAGGGATAGAGATGAAGGTCTGAACCCTTCAGAGTGCCCTGTGGAGGAACTGTACAACTTCCTTTCACAGCGTGGTACTCTTTCTGCAAAGTACCTGCTGTACTGCTGCCTGTTGCCCACCACCCTGTTGTCATTCCAAAACCTGCTCTTGCTGTTGCAAGGGAAAACTTTGGGGAGAACTCTAGCTATTAAACTCGGTGTGATTTATCTCTTTGTATAATAGGAAACAAAGATGTGTGTAAAGAAGCAGGAAGGTTCAGATGAACTCTCTTTCTAGCACAAGCTATTTCTTATCAGCCAGGACAGCCAATAAATGCCACATAAACACTAAATTTAACACATGCCTGTTAAGTCCCAAACCTCCATGTTTAGAGCAGCTTGATCTATTAGTAGATCTATTCTGCACATTCCTCTAGACAAAGTCAGATGTGAAGTTAAATCTACGGTAACTGTTATGGGTTCTCTATTTACAGTGGCCCTTAACTGCTCAGAGATTGTAATTTCCTTTGGCTTGAAGCTACATACAGTCGTATAGTGCAAATTGGAGTTTCTTGCCAATGCTTTTAGATCTGATAGCCTTCAGTGCAGGTTAAACTTCAGCTAGCTGGTAAAGCAGGGCCTCCTACTAAGCCATCACTTATGCTGCGTGATGCTCCTGGGGAAGTTGTGCCAGAGGGAGAGAGGGAGACCACAAAGAGGATTCTCTGGAATTGCATTCTTAAATATGTAATGAGAATCTGTTATGATGATCCCGTTGTTCAGGCTTGTTACCATTATGGATTTATATGATGCCATTTTCTGGTTTCATTATAATCTTTGTCAAGAAAAAGGAATACTTGTATTATGACTTTAATACCTCATATATCCTGGAAAAAAAAAAAAGAAGAGATTCCTTTGAACTCCTTTGTTACCTTACCTTCCTTTCTTCTCTTTTCTAAGATTACAAACATGGTTTTGCTTCCCTTTTTCTGGCAAGCTTTACTTATCAGATATATGAGTAAATAGATATTTAAAACAACTAGAATTACTGATATGCCCTTGTATATGCCCCGGATTCTTCCACTGACTGGATGTAAATTTATAAAGCTTCAATGGAAATACTATAATCAATTACTTACAAAAGCCTGACGCTTGCATGGAAATTAAAGCATAGGTTAAAAGTTCTTGTCTGTCCCTACTGTCTAAAAATGTAATCTCCTTTCTGTGCGCCTGTCCTGTGCTCTGGGCAACTGCAGCCTGGAGGTCAAAGGATGGGCAGAGCATCCATGTGGAAGGGAGAGTTGCTGGCTTCAGATATTTTCCTGATGAGAACAAGATTTTTGTGGAAATGGAAATAAAGGAGTGACTGAGACCAGCTGAAATGAGCGGTTGTGGTCCATCTAGCAGATAAATATCCATGTGACAGAACCTACCAGCATAGTTGTTAGAAATGGTTGGTGTCAACAGAGGAGCCAAGTCTGAACTCTTATGAAAAATTGATCTATGCTCTCGCTCTCGGAGCTGGGTACCCCTGAGCCAAAGCTGCTGCGTGCTGGCAGAGAAGGCTGCTTAGGCAGCTTGCCCTGCGCTGCGTTTCTGTTCTAATGGCAGATAGACGGCTCATTCTCCAGTCCTGTCAAGCTGACGGTTTCATGAGCAGCGTGTTCAGAGACACATGCGTGCACACACACAAGCACCACCCTCCGCCCCCCCCCAAAAAAGGCAATAAAATATTGTTCGGGTATGTGTCATTTCTGGATTGCCAAGGAGACTGTCACATTAAGGTTTGTGTCTGACTAGCTTAAGCTACCCAGAAATGAGAAGTCATGTACAGGAACTTGCGCTGTATCGTTAAATTTATCACCACAAGTGACAGTAAGAACCAGAACCTGTCTGTTGAGTTACAATGTCGCCTTCCTTTATGGGGATATATTAACTACATTATAGTCCACATAAATTGCATTTATACCATGCCAATTTGTTAGGGGCTGTATATCAGGAAGCACTGACTTCTCTGCTAATGACACAATTGCTGTGGCCTTCCCACAGCTTGGGAGATTGGATCATAGTCCAGCTATTTCTCTGCTCTTTCTCCAGTGTTAATATTGTCTTCTGTGTATTTTTTTCCTCCCTGCTGACCATGTATTTCTATTATTTTCTGTCTTGCTTCCTCTCTCCTCCTAGGTGGGTACAGGGTGGCTACACTTCTTAAAGGCTGCCCCCTTTCACAGGGATGCCTTGAATATACTGAATGAGTTTACTGAAGTACTTTATTCCCTTAGAGCACAGTCTCACGGTGTGTAGCTTCAGAAGATTTATTCCTCCAGTGTCCTAAGCCCGTAAACCAGGGTGGATCCCTTGTTTCTTTCTGTGTCCCATCCCGGAGGTGTGTTCATCTTTTTTTCTAAGAGCCACAAACCTTCACTCCATCCCTTTCTTTCCCCTAGCTTGCTCCTGCTCTTGTAAAGCTCTCTCTGAACAACTCTCTTTTAGGCTCTCTTTTAACTAAGCCCTCCAGTGCACTGTGGATAGGTCTTGCAGGGGCAGAGGTTTCAGGGAAGCAAATGCCTGGATGCTTCAATGAGCACAATTATAACCTGCAAGATGAGCAAAGTAATCCTTGCAATGCACTCAGCGCGGGCCAGGCCGTGGCATTAGCCCTAGGTCCGGTTCTGTGCTTAAAGGAAGGACCTCTTGGAGAAAATCTGAAAAAATAAAGGTGCTCAAGCACAGGGAAACCAGGCGTGTGAGGAAAGCTTGAATGAACTGGAGTTGTCTAGCATAAAGAAGAGAAGATTGAGGAGGGATGATAACATGAGTGTAAAAGGCAGTTGTTAAAGATAATAATCTGTTCTCTGTGTCTGTGAAGGATGGGATGAGAAATCGTATGCTTAAATTACAGCAAGAAAGGTTAGGTTAGTTCATGTGAAAGCTTTCTAATGGTAAAATGACTAAAGCCTGGTAGAGATGTCGTGGGGAGGTTGTAGTGTTGCTGTCAGTTTAACCTGCACTGAAGGCTATCAGATTTTAAAGAACAGGCTGGAAAGTGTCTCGTGGCAACAAGAGCAAGTCAGTCCTGCTTTGGGAGATGACGATTAATTAGATGACCTCTCCAGGAGCCTGCTAGCTCATTTTTCTGTGTTTCTTCCAAACCTAAGAGATCTCCAAAGTTTGTTGCTTATTGCGGAAGTGGTGGAGGTGCCAGTGGCAGTTGCATCTTTCCAGCAGTGTCAATGATATCTTGATTTGCAAGAATTTGGGCACAGATGTTAGCTTGGTCTTTTCTTTGGACTTGTTAAATAGCAAGACTCTTTTTTTTGACGCTGACATGCTATGTAATCCTGGCCAATAAGACTAGGTATCATTTTCATGGCTTTTCTTTAAAAATACAAGCACTTTCATATTGCTATACGTGTAGGTACTAGTTTTCAGTCTCTTCCTGCAAAAATAGGAAGCACTTCATAACTGGGTCCCTCTACCCTATTGTAGCTAAAACAAAATATATTTTTGTACTTTTTCCTTTGACAAAGCATATGACAGTAATTTCTGGAGGGTAACACTGCAACTACAGTGATTGCATCTTTACTTAAGACTCTAGAAAGATGGGAAGAAGCAGCAGCTTAAGCGGACTGTGCAGATAACGCTGCAGTGGGCCTGGAAAGGGCTGCGTGTTGGTGAGGCAAGGGAGAGCTGGAGGTGGCTGCCCTAGAGCCCTCCTGCAGCATGGGCCAGTGTGGGGCAGCGGTGGGAATCTGAGCTCCCAGCTGAGCAGCAGGGCTGAGCAGCGCCAAGACAGCAGGAGATGTCAGAGTTGTGAGGGACCTCAACTATCTGGGCAGAGCACAGCAATTACACTGTGCTCGGAGACCACGTCAGGCGGGACTCTGCTTTCTCACCTCCCAACAGGGCTCACGTCTGTTCAGAGCACGGTAATTCCCGGAGCTCCACTGTTACCTTTGCTATTTCTACTTCCTAGGCACAGTAGTATCAAGTCCAAAATTGCTGAAGGTTAACTCATTTTCTACGTTGCAACTGGGGCAAGAAAAACTTGACTCTTGGTTGTAACAGCTCTGCTGATTGGCAGGAACTCTTTAAGTGACCAAACTCTCCTTTTCCTTGACATTTACATGTAATGAATTTGAAGCAGTGATAGTGCAGTGTGAAATCCCACCTTTCTGTGTGAATTCTTCTGGGGTTTTTTGGCCATTCCTGCCATGTCCTTTGTGTCTAAGGTTCCCTGCTGCCTAGATAGTTTTACTGTTCTTTGGTGCTCTTGGAAGTCAATGAGCCTCTGCTGGTGTGGTGAGCTGGATACCCAGCAGCTTTGTGCAGGGTAGGAATACTACTGAACATCAGCAGACTGATGCTGTACCTCAGGGTTTCATTTGGAAGGTGATCGAGAACAATTTGTAAGAAATCAGAGATGTGCAAGACAGCAAGGATGTCATATTCCCCTTCTAATAACAGCTCTTATAAACAATTTGAAATTTTAAATGCAGTATCTTGTTTTGATGGATATGTTTGAAATGTGCAGACTCCGCATCCCTAGGAGCTATGCTCCGTATAGGATAGCCCCAGAGTAATCCAGCGTTGTGCATTGTCTTCATGGCTTTAAAATACATGGTGGCAGAACAGGTGTGACCTGACTTCAAAGCAAACTCCTTTACATTATTCCATCCCAGCACTGGTACCTCTTCCCACACAGTGTCCAGATTGGGCAGTCAGCCCACGGGCTCTATAGAAGTAACGAGCACAGACAAATCCATGTGTTCCCTAGAGCTCTGGGGAAAGACCTGCAGGGGTGGTGGAGAGAAGCAGCAGATGGAATGTGGAAGTGCTGCGAGGTTCATACGAGGTAGCTTGCTGTTTCCGATCTATTTCGGTAAGTGCTGCCTCAGCCCCTCCCTGATGCTCCCAGGAGACGCTTCAGGTGTTGTTACGAATGTTGGCTATAGTTCAAAGCCAGCAATGGCTCATTTGTCCTGCCACTATGGTGGATGAACTCTGAAGCACAAGGACCTTGCCAAGGTCTGTACTGTGTGTCCATACATCTCCATAAGGCTTTGGTTATGTGGTCTTGAAGCCTACAACAGTTGGGCATCCATCCGTCTACCTCCAAGGCTGCTTCTCTAAACATGATCCGTGGCCACAGCTCCGTGCTGAGAGGACATTGTGCCCTGGTAATGAGCAAGAAGACCAGTTGTATTCAGGACTGCCCTGAAGTGAAAGATCTTATCTGCACCTTAATGACAACGGTTGAACTGGATGAGCGTCTGGGCATGATGCAAAATCCATTTGTTAGCAGGAAAGGAATGATGATCTGGTGGGTGGAGAGATTTTTTGTTTCACAGGCTGACTAAGTTGTCCAATGGGATGGCTGGCAATAAACTGCAGTGAAAAGTTGGCCTTTCTGAAATCGGTAGGGATTAGTCTTTTCTCTTGCATACTGCTGTCTGAAGGAATCACCCATATACGCAGGTGTCCAGGAGCTTATATTTACCAAATATATGCACTTTGCAAAGCCTCATTTATTGCACACCTTTGGTTAATTGAATTCCAGCGGCTACATAAAAGTATTAAATGTGATATGGGCCAGCAGGGAGAGGGAGGGTTATGCTACATATTCGATAGCAAGTAATGTTTCTGAGGATTTCTTTTTCCACATTTATTTTTTGATGCTTACAGAAAAGAACCGAATAATCTGAAATTAAATTTGCATCAGCCTGCTGGAATGAGGAAACCATTCTATTTGTGTTTTCCAGATTAATTTAGTGAATGATTTTTTTTAATCCATTTTCCTTTTTTAACTTCAGAGATGGATCCTGATTTAATTTAGGTGGCTTCAATTTTGAAATAATATTTAGAAGCAGAAAGTCTAACGTAGAACTGTATGTGAAGTAGTGGGATATCCCAGCTCATTGACATGAGAAGCCTGGTCCACAGCAGTAGTTTCTCTGTAGGGGAACCAGTGTGGGTTCAGATAGTCCAACCAACTGCTTTCTAGTTCTGACCTTATCAGACCTGAGGTGACTACTGCAGAGTGTTTTGATACCATCTTGCCCTTAGCCCTCTAAAAGGAGCACTTGTTAGTTTGAGCTTATCCTAGAAGCAGCTCTGCCTGGCTCTGTATCTGGCTTAGGAAGAACGCCAGAATTCAGAGTACAGTGCAGAGTTTGTGTTCCAGTCTGGCTTGAGGGCAAATGGTACTGGCAGAGCCTTGGCTGGCTGGGTGGGCATTGCTGGGACAGTGCTGCCCTGGGCTGCCGGGCCTGGCGAGGCTGTGCAGAAGCGGACGCGGAGGGAGTCACCGGCGGCTCTCACAGTTTCTCGCTTTTGTCCCGAGCAAGCCAAGAACGTTCCCAGAAGTGGACTGTGCATTCTAATCCAGTTGGACCTGTCTTTTTTTTTAATTATAGGAGGAAAGGGGATAGAGAAATAAAAATTTTGTAGTTATCAACTAATCTAAAACAAGATGGGAACATATACTGCATCACAGACAGAGGGTCCTGTAGCTGTATATGTGATTGTTTGTGCTGCTCTTACTGTATTGATGATGCTTCTTTCTACAGGCAGCAGAGCCCATAAAATCATAGGATAGTTTAGATACGAGGAGATCTGTGCAGATCATCTGGTCCAACTCCTGCTCTAAGCAGTTTCAAAGTTAGACCTAACTGTGATGTTAAATCAAGTTGCTTAGAACCTTGCTTAGAACCTGTGTCAGGTTCTGAATGCCTCGAAGGATGGAGATCCCGCGGCCTTGTTGCCCCTGGTCTTGGTGTAGTGTTTGACCTCCCATCGCGGAGAAACCTCCCCACTGCCTAACGCCTGACCGAAATTTCCCTTGGTGCAGCTTGTGTCATTGCCTGTCACCAGCTTGCCAGCAAGGTTGGTGGTTGTGAATGCGACTCGATACCCTTTTTTTGCAGTGATGACTAATAACTATAGGAGACATAGATAGGGGCGGTCAAACAACACATCCCAGAGCTGTTACTACTTCAGAACAGGGCCGAGAGTTTGGAGTTTGAAGGCCTCACAGTACAAGTAAGATTCATTTTCTGCCAGTGTCCCTGTTTCATTAAATTCCTGGTCTCAGCCAGATTCATTTTGGACTATTTACCATTCTTGTTGCCATCTTTGTCATTGGAATGGGATATCAGCATGTTAATGCCTCATATAACCCATGAATGATGGCAGAGCACTGTCGCTCTTTGACATTTTCAATGCTGTGTAATTTCATTATCTGGCCATTCTTCGCTTTCCCTGCAGAGCAGTGTGTCTGACATGGTGATTGCCAC
Organism: Nothocercus julius; assembly: GCA_013398735.1. Classification (NCBI taxonomy): domain Eukaryota; kingdom Metazoa; phylum Chordata; class Aves; order Tinamiformes; family Tinamidae; genus Nothocercus; species Nothocercus julius. The sequence goes on along the minus strand of VZSV01000148.1, from coordinate 532,069 downwards.
TTCTAATGTCTTTTTTTTGCTCCTACTTCCAAAGATTTTCCTCTGTCGTTATGGGTGGTGCTTCTTTCCCAAAAGGAAAGTAATTCTTCAGGTTGAAAAGAATTTTCACTTACATACTGAAACTCTGTTTTTTTCTTGTGACAGAAATTATCTATTACTTCTCTTTTATTATTTTCATCCTGAAGGATTTTTTAGTGCCATACTTAGATATCTAAGCATTCCTCTTCAGTGTGATGTGGTCGCTTCTTAATAAAACTTCAGAGGGAGTTGTATTATAGAGAACTGTTGGTTTTGCTCTTATTCATTGTGTCCCACATTTTTGGGGGTACCTTGATCTCTACTTCAAAAAAGTTAATAACATAGAGCAAAACGTGAATTTAAAAAAGTTAATAAAATCCAAACATTTCACAGTTCTTCTTGTGAAAAATCACTTTGAAAAGTGTGTTAAAACAGCAGAATATTTAAAAAAATGTCCCGTTGTTCAGCTTGGGAGCGGAGAGATGCTGTATATCTGACATGGTTTATTTCCCTCTGAGGTCCACTTCAGAGAATCATCTTGGCATCTCTCAGATTCCTCATTATAGCAAGGATGGAGGGCACTGGCAATGCCCTTGACTTTTCATATCTTCCTTACATTATTGCCTTTTTTTTTTTTTTTTAAAACTAGTAGAGATCTGAAGTTTATTCTGAAGTGTTGGAAAGTAGGTTTAGAAGAATCAGAGAAGAAAATTCGAAGGAAATTTCTCTCTCAAAAAAGGAAAAGTTAGAGATGCAAGAGAAGAGGTTTCACTTGTACATGTCTTCTCCTTCGTCCCTCTGTTGGAAGACTTCTCAGAGCTGGAGCTGAAGTGGTGCTATGGCAAAGAGGTTTCTGCTCTTGTGGTGCAGTCTGGGTGCCGTCACTGCACAAGGTAGGTGGAAAGTCCGAAATACCCTGTAAAGCGTAGGCTCACAAGGCAGCAGCACTGGCTTCAGTTCCTGGCTTCCCTGCGAGGTCTCAGTGCTTGTCTGGCCTGTTTTTAATTCAGTTGTTCCCAGTGATCAGTCCAGACTCTTGAGGATGTTTTGAGGCTTACTTCAGAAATGCAGATGCAAACTGCCGCTGACAAGGCTGTGATCGTTTGTCCTCTCCATGAAGCACAGGCTCAGCTGGAGCAGTGAAGGAACTTGTACTCCGCACACCTGGAGTGGGAATCATGAAGAGACACCCATCTCGCACTCTCCCGTAGTGAGCCTTGTGCCCCAGGTATTGGTGGGACAGGAGCCTGCGTGCCCGAAGTACCTGAGCAGGTTGGGATCTGATCTGCCGCCAGCCCCGTTCACCTCCTGAGCTGGCAGAATAGCTCAGTGGCTGTGGGCAGCCTGCGAGCTTCCCGCCTGCCCCTGGAGAGCTTCCTGCTGGGCTACGCTCCTGGCTGCAGCCTTGTCCAGAGCCCTGCTCCGCGATGACGCGCTGTCCTGGCGCTGCAGCGGGCAGGCCTTGGCCTGCTGACATTGCCACAGGTCCCCAGCGAGCCCTGCCTGGCAATGGCTGAAGGGGACACAGTGCAGGGACATCATGGAAGTGTTCAGTGAGCTGGAAGCTCTGAGGTACTAAATAAATGTTTAGGGTGAAATGCATTTGTATGCACAGAGTGAAATAAGCACAAAAATTAGAGTAAAATACCCGTGTGAATATAAATTATATGAGGAAAAGATTTCAGAGATGGAAGGTGGACACGTGTCGCAGTTGTCTCTAGGGTGTAAAGGGAAAAGACGATATCAAGTGCGCTGCTAGGGATGGCAAGAGCTGGCAAGGACTGGGTGAGGGGGGAACTGTTCATGAAGGCTGTGTTGGCCAAAGAAGGTCGGTCCCTGAGTGTTGCTGCTTTGTAGCAGAGATCGGCTCTCCCCTCTCTTGCTGGCTAGAGGAGGACCCAAAGGAAAGCAGGTGTCTTGAGTTTGCACTGACCTTTATAAAGAGAGGACACATGTAAACTTGATGTCCACAAAATTGCCCAGAGGTGCAGAGTTCTCAGCCAGTCTGGGGTTATCTTGTAAAAGTGGCTTCCTTGCTTTACAGCTTGAAATCTACCTTGAACAAACTGTTAGTGCATATCCCATTGGGAACAATCCTGCGTTTTCTGGATGAAAAACCTTGCTTTTCTAATTCCCATTGTGTGGTGGTGATGGGCATGATTGCTGTTAGAGGCCCTGAGAAGCACCAAGTCAGCTCATTGCCAAGCTGCTATAATTCATGGGTGTTATACACGGGCTGCAGTTTGCTTAACATCGCAATCCATGTATTCTAAATTGTTTCCATAATGCTTGGCCAATAAAATTACAGGTTTATTATGTTCATGTGGATCTCTTGTTTAATCAAGAATGCCACACGTGCTGTGCATGCTAAGCTGCTGCTCTAAAAATACCCCTTGTTCTCTTGATGTAAGAGTGCTTGAATCAAGTTGGTTTTATTTTTCCTTTACGTTTTAATGTAAATCTGGTATTCTTGAATGTGAAGGGCTCATAGCACCTGTGAATACTGACAATAGCTGCTCAAGAGCGTTCAGTACCATTCTGACTTCAGTGTTGCTAATCTGAGGCATTCAAAACATCCGGAGGCAATTTTCTTCTTTCTTGGAGAGGAGAAAATAAATAATACAGTGGAGCTTAAAATCATTATATAACTATATATAGTTCTAAACTGAGGGGTAGCTGGATAGTTATCTATATAGATGTAGTAAAAAAGAGGATATAATGTTGATTGTTTTGAGAAGTGGAAGACAGAGATTTTAAAATGAATTCTGAGCATATTTTAAAATTTCCTCTCTGAATTTAGCGAAGTAGGAACTGAGATTTTTCTGAAGTCACCACTGGCCTCTAAGAGCTAGGGCTTTAAGGAAAGTGTAGTGCAATGATCCATGAAAGATGCCTTGAGCCCTTTGACGCAGTGGAGACTTGACTGCATGCGGCACTGCCAGCGTAGCTTGTGCCTGAACCCCGGTGTCTGGTTGTTGCAACACTGACTCTGTCGTGGGAGCCGTCCCTGTTGTGGTGGTCTCACTCTGTGTGTGTGGCTTTTGGAGTCACACTTGGGTTGTAATTACTGGAAAGACTTTTGCCTCTTTAAAGGCTGGAGAGTGCCTTGTTCTGCAGTTATGGATATGTGAATCTACAACAGATTACAGATTTGCTATAGTAAGTAGTGATGGTGGAGCTGACCTTAGGGGGGTTCTGTCTTGGTCAAGCTATAGAAGAAACCAGAGAAGTGGTTTGTAGATGACCACCCTTCTGAAAGGACATAAAATAGCAAGGACAAAACCAGGCCATTGAATTTCCCAGTTAGTCTGTCACAACTGCTTTAAGAGATGTGGTACGCACTTTTTTCCCACCTGTGCTTCATGCCAGGGCTGGTGAGATAACCTGTACAGAGCTGGCACCTCGACACTGTCAGCTTGAATCAGTCCTGTGGTACACGGTACATTCTGGCCTCCGGCAGCGCTAGGAGATGTAGTGCCCTTCCAGCTCAACATTCACACACATGAAATGTTGATGTTTGCCTTTGAGCTTTATTCCACCCTTGGAGCAACCAGAACTTGTCATGATGAACTTTTGCAGAGTTGTGAAGGCAGGACAGGAGACTTCAATCTAGTTTATGTTACATTCCTCTGTCTTGGGGGCTCTGTGGTTATTAGAATTATTCTTAATTACTATTTTTCAGCTGTCATATCATGAGCTTTGGGGATCTGGTTTTGTTTGCTGAGGGACCAGAGAACAGAGAGAACTTGCGCTGGAACTGCTAGACATGACCTAGCTTTACCTCAAGGGGAGCTTACAGGGTTATTCCCTATTGCCCTGCTTAAGGTTTTCATGTTCACATGTCATATGAGAATAGGATTGAATTTCACCTTCAGACAAGCCTTGTCACCTATCTCTGGCCTCTTTTCCATCCTTGAACAACTGGCGACTGTTGCTCCTTTACAGTTTAGGCTCTAATAAAAAGAACCATGTATGCAGTGTGCCTGACCCAACTCTAGCCCACTTTTTCATTTCAAATCTGGTGCCAATCTTCTGTTTTACTGTGCAGTCATTACAGAACCTGAAGAGTCTGTACAATACAGGGTGAAAGAGGGGTCTGAAGACCTGCTCCTGTAACTTCATGGTGTTTGTGAAGGCAGGACGCTGGGTTCTGACTGGTGAGGGAGAGAAAAATAGATTATATCTATGTACATTTAGGGTTCTCCCAAAGCAGATAGATCTTCCACAGACATAACCTGGTACATTCTTTACCCTATAAGAAAGATTTCAAGTAATTAAAAAAAAGCTTATATCCATGAGGAAATTAAGATGTTGAGTGAAAGAACAACAGAAATACTTTCAGACTTGATCGATGATTGAAAATGAGCTCTATGATCTCCTGCTTCATTCAGTTAAAGCTCTTTATACTGGAGTTGAGGACAGCCATTTCTGTTCCCTCTTGTGAGAGAGTGTGAGAACACAGTAGAAAAGAAGTGGCAGGTTGGATAAATGGTAGCATGCCGACTCTTGATCAAATAGTTTTTACTGCTGCTCTATTGCCAGGAAAGATTCATGGGGGTCTCTGTAGCTTTTACACAAAGCTTACAGGCATCCAGAACAAACACACTTCATCCTGAGTTGGATTCCTACCTCTTGCTTTCACCAACACCTTCATCATTGTAACCATCATGATCAAGGAAGTTGCAGTCTTTGCTTTGTGCCGTCTTGCTGTGTTCTCTCATAAATAGCCATCAGTGCCTACTCTGCTCCTCAGCTGCTCATCACCTGCTCTTGAAATGCCAAAGAGGACAGTGAAACTACTGGGCCTTTCAAAACAGCCATTATGGGTCTTGTTTAGTTGCTTTGTCTCCTCTCTTTGTGTCTCACTGAACAACCAGTCCCTCTTACATTCGCCAAGGTCAGAAGGATTTTGGAAGCTTTAAGAGACTTCTGGGGCTCATTTATATGGCAACACAGGAATGGGAAGTGGGACTGTTCACATTTGTTAGAGCCCTTCTCCAGTAGTGGGCCATCTTGATGTCTTGGTGCAAGACAACCCTACACCCTGCAGGAAATTGGTGTGAAGTTTTCAGAAGGTGTCCTGATAGATCCTGCAGACCTTCTTCATCAAACACGAGGTTTTGTCTCTTCTCCCTTCCCTCCCTCCAGGATTTGGGATCCGGATATTCGTGTTCTGGAGAAGAGAGCCCATTCAGGTGTTGGCATAGCAGAGCAGTTAGCCTTCAGTTTGATCTGTCCTGTCTATGATTGCTTGCAAGACCAAAAGAAATCTGTCTCCTGGGTTACAACACCTCAAATCCTGCTCTTGGAAACAGTCCTGGTTTAAATGTCCCAGAAATATCCCAGCCATTATGGCCAAGATTCCTGTATTCTGCATGAAGGGAAGAATATAGACACTCAAGTCTGCTTTTCAGCTTCTGTGTTGGCTGGAAGGTGAGAGTTTTGCAGGATCATGATATCCTTAGAATTCAAGAAAGGGAGTGATCTTATAAGGTTAAACTATCTTGGAAGTTTTCTGCTGCAGTGAGGGTTGCACTAATCTGCAATAGGAAGTGAGGAGGTGTTTTATATCTGCCCCTAAACCCCAACCAGCACCAGAGGGGCTACAAAACTCAGTAGTTCTTTAGATTTCTCCTGGAGTGCTGATTTGCCTCTCATCTTTTATACAATATCTATGCAAAACATAGAACATGTAGCTCTGAATTTCCTGCCTTTTATGGCTTTGAAATTCTCAGTCATAATGTTGCATTAAAGGAGATTTGAATCCAAGTTCTTATATTTTTCTCAGCTGCTTTTTTTTTTAAGTAACAGAGCACTTAAGTCTGTAAGAAAAATTGCCCTTGACAACTTTAACTGCGCTATTCCACATCTCCCCATGTAGACATTAGCACAAGATATTTCTAAAGTGGGAAAAAGGTATTTTTCTTTCTTACTGAGCTCAAAAACAGATGAACGGATTTTGTTAAATGTGCCCCAAACAACTGCAATACTGGGCTGACATCAAAATTTGTCATTTTATTGCAGTTCCTGACCCTCCCTTCCTCCCCTAGAAATTGGTGCCAGTCCTTTTGAGGAAAAATTTGTGAAAATGCATTTTTTTTTTTTTTTTTTTCCCCCTTCCTATAAGGTCAGATTTTTAAGCAGCTATGTATACATATATATACTTTGTCTTTAGGAAGCAGATGGGAAAAGAGGTCATTTTGTATGATCTGGGTCTTTCTTCCAGAGCTTTATTTCTTTGTCAGTCAGAGAACTACTAATTGGCTGCTTTGGAAGATGGATAGTCCGCCTTGAGTCATAAAGCAGGTTGCTGGAACCGTGCTGTGCGTTCAGGTCGCCGTTCTGCCATCGCGTCTCCTCGCACGTTGGAGATAAGTCCCCTGGGCCTAAGGCCACGGAGTGAGGTCGTCGTAGCTTCTTGCTGTTTCATCTTGCTGTTCCCTTGCTGAGGCATCTCGGGGCTCACTCTTCCACATTGCACAGAGGGAGGCCTCCCCTCAGGGACTTGGATTCCCTGTCCTCAAGTCTTCACCTGCCTAAGCACAAAGGAAGAGAAACTGGTTTCCCCCATGATCCAGGTCATGAAGTGCTTACATCTCCTGTTCCACTTCCTCTCTTCTTTGCATCTTTGATAGTATATTCCATTTCTTAGAAGGCCACCTTATCTCTGAGTAAAACTATTTACAGGCTATCCTGATATGAGTCATTCGTTCTTGGTGATGTAGCTGCACTCCTAGAATAGCTGCATGTCAGTGGGAGACACACCTGAGCCCATGGCTTCCTCTGAATGTCTATGAAGCGGCTGGTAAAGCTCCTCCTTGCTTTTCTAGACAGGACCCAAAAAGAGCAGGCAACCTTTGGGGTGCTTCTGGAAGGGGTGACGTGCAAGCTTGGATGTCTCATAAAAAGGAAGCTGAATCTAAAATGAAGAGTGCTGTATCCCCTGCTCTGTTGCACAGTGGTGAAACTGCTGCTAGTGCCTTGTGTGGGCCAGTTTGCTTTCAGTGTGCCTGTTACTCTGGACTCTGCAGGAAAATCAGAAGTGATTTTAGTGCCCTGAGACAAAGGAGGACCTTGTATCTGGCTGGCTCAGTCTGGTGGATGTACATACAGGGATCATTCCCAGCCTAGTTTCTTGAAATCTGGTTCACTAGATGTTTTCTGAAAGTCTCATGGATAAGGCCCTTCAAAGGAGATAATATCTGGGCCCTAGGGGTGTTTGGAAGGAGCAAGGACCTGGAGCACAGGGACAAGGAAAGAAAATAGCCCCAAAGAGAGCAGCTATTCTCACAGCAACAGGTGAAAATAATTTTATTTAACAACATAATGATAGAACACAAAGAAAAAATAAAGAATAATGCAGTATAGCTGTGGCAGAAGGAATCCAGGCACTGTAGTGGTAATGAAATGTATACACATGATGGATAGGTGAATACAGAATAAAAATGAAAACTAAAGAAAAATAATAAGGTTGATTATAAACAGGAATAAAAATTAGTCAAAGAAATACCAGCAGAGAAAGGAACTATTAGGGCAGAATCTGACCTTGCCTGACTCAGATGAGACACCAAGTTTCAAGGCAGACTTGGACACCTGCAGGTAGTAACTTCTTCATAAACTTAAGTTCAAGGAGAGAAGAATATGGTCAGTTTGACAGACCACTTTTTTATTACCCTAATATATAAGATAATCAGATCGTTTATCTTAGTTGAATCTAAATAATGTAAGAAATATGTTAATTGCCTGCTTAGCACTCTGACTGTTGCTTCTGCCCTTTTGGCGTGGAGAGCCCTGGCTCGTGTTTGTCCCTCACCTCCAGGATTTCTGATTCTGTAGCTTCTGCTTAGCTTGACTGACCCAAGTTGTCTGCATTAGATGCTTATATGCTCTAAACGACCGCTTATATTTTTATCTTACTCTTTCTGTAACGATTCTTGTATTCCATTTCCCCTACTATTTGATTATTTTTATTATATAGATACTCTAGCTAGGCCTATTAAAGGAATAAGGATTAAATGATGAGTTTATACTAGTGATGTTATGTGCCTTCAAGGTCAGACAGTAAATGTGGAAAAAAAATCTAAATATTGGACTTCAGTGCCCTCAGTAACCATTACAGAGCAATTTGTGCATTTTGTTCTTATTCCCTCTATGCCTCAGCTTGTCATCTGGAAAACTGGAACAATATTTTCCTGGGCTGTTATGAGAAAAGAAATGTGCCAAAATCTAAGGTACTTGGAATTGTTCGTACAAGGATCTAGTAGCAGGAGCTTTTAAATGGTCATTAAAAGCTTGGCAGTCACTGCCCCATAAGCAGAAGTCCCCCAGCGAGAGCTGGACTGTGGTCCGTGGCCCATGCGTTGTGTCTGTGCTTGCGCTGGCCCATCGGCCCTTTCATGCCCCTTCACCCTCCATGCCTCTGCCTCGCTGCTGCTGCTCGTTACTTAACCCTGCAACACTGTTAATTACACTATCTTTGTGGAAGCGTTCTCACAGATAGCTTTTTTTTTTTTTTTTTTTTAATGAAGCATGCTATGAAAAATAAAAGCTGAATGGCGTTATATGGCACAGCTGTGCCTGCAGCCTGTTCATGTTAATTTGAGCCTCCAGAGAGCTGTAAATAGCTGCCTTCATCCACAGACCCCCCCCCGCAAGGGGGCTGCCTGCCTTCCGCAGCCTTGGGCCCTTCTAAAGAAGGATGATGTGGCTAAGATTTATTTAAAAATACACCAGGCCTGATCTCTTGCCTTCACTTCTCTTGAGTTCTCTAAAGGGGACATAGGTGGTGGAAAGGGGAAGAAGCTTTCAGAAGGGAAGGGCAGCTGTGGGCGGGAGAGGAAGGGAATGGACAGGCAGGGGCTGAGCGGTGGTGCCAGTGCACGTGGCTGCTCGGTGCCGGCAGCTCCAGCGGGGACGTGTCCCCAGAAAAGCCCAGAGTCTGACATGGCAGAACAAAGAGTGGCCTGCATTTTTTTTGGGAAAAAATCAGCTTTATAGGAACAATATTTCTCTCTTGCTCTCAGAATGGCTTAGATGCAAAATCCCCTCCCTATTTCAGTGTCCTTTCTGAAATCAGTTGGCCTTCAGTCCTCAAGGAAACCCCTCACCCGGCTTGGCAGGTTATAATATCTCAGAGGGCTGCTCTAACTTTCTGCTTTGCCTTCCACAACTCCCTCCCCTTTTTTTTTTAATTGAGAGCCCTCTTCTGAAGGCAGTTGGACCCAGATGTTGAGTTCAAGTCATCCCTTCTTTTCAGGTCCCCATGTCAGAAGCTTTAAATTGCCCTTCAGCAGGTATTTGACTCCACAGAGTTAAATTGCTGCACAAAATCTGCAGGCTCACAGATGGTATCAGGAGATAATTGGAAGGAGAGTGGTGCTAGCTGAGAAACTGGGGCCTTTTCTCATTTTCTTCTTGAACTTATGTGGAATTGTGCACACAGCAGCTTTAAAAGGAAGAAGAAGTAGAAGGGGGAAGAAAAGATAAATTACATTTCCCAAAGCTTTGGTGGAGGTTTCTTAGTGAAGGGGAAGAATTGGGAGATATGATCCAGCATGGGTTGCTGAATCAATAAAAATAAATTATGAGTTCTTTGCTATCACCTCCTATAATGTATGATAGGAGACCCTTAAATCATATCAGCACCTGCCAGGAGAGATTGTATTTATGTTTAACTGAGTTACACAGAGATAAAGCTCAGGCCTCTGTTATTTTAAGCAATCCAGATGTCTTTTCTAGTGGGAATGTGTGTTTATGTGCAGCAGGGCCACGCAGAGAGCTGGGGAATGTTCTTTGGAGCACAGCTGTGCCCTGCCAGAGGTGTGGGTCACATAACCGCGGGGAGGTCTCCTCCAGCCCCGGTTTCCATGGTCAGTGTCACTTGCAAACTGTGAGTGCTGCTGGCACCTTCTCCCTCCACTCTCTCCCCAGTGTGCTTATTCACAGTAGTGTGGGATTCTTCTTAAATGTGTCCTGTGTTTTATTGCTGGCATTAAAATGGTGATTAATTCACTATGCCTCTCCCAGAGACTCTCTCCTGATGCTGCATTTCTAATAATTCTAATAATAACTAGCTTTTATGGAGTGGTTTTTTTTTCCCTGCGAAGAGGATAAAGGCTTTACAAACTGACCTGGCAGCTATGTTTAAAGCTCTACTGCTGCCTTGGGGACAGAACACTGCTGCTCACCAAGAACTGAACAATACGCTAGAGGCCTTTCTTTTATTTTTTGGGGGAAGAAGATGTTAAGAAAGTGATTGTGTGTGCGTGTTTGTGTGTGCAAGCTAAACGTAAGATGTAAGTATGTAGGTAGGCAGGAGGTATTTGTTGAAACTTAAGCAGGATTTACCTTTTTTTTTTTTTTTTCTTTCTTAAGAGAATTTAGATGTTGCTTTCTTCTTTTAAAAGTCTTGCTCATAGTGTTTTACTTCATACTTGCACAAATGCCTCCTTGCAGGGCAGAGCAAGGGAAAAGCCTATAGATCTTTCCTGCTGATTCTTACTTGTTCTGGGAGATTCCCAGATTGCAGTACACAACTCACCAGTAGTACGTGATCATCTTCAGAGCAGGAGAACATGAGCTGTTGCCTCCTCTGATGCTCCTGGTGGTGGTTTTGACCATAATGATTTGACTCTCGATCCATTTGCCCATCAGACCCAGCCTTTCCCTGACCGGTACAACTGTAGCCGTGTCCTGAGCTGGCGTTCTGGGTGTGAAGGACTTGCCTTGCAAAGTGTCTGTGCAGGGATTCACTAGGAGAGCTGGAGGTTGGTTAGACATGGAAGTCTCTTCATGGAGACTTCTGGAACCAAGGCGTTGGCCTTTGTGAAGATTGGGAGTGAGGGATTTTTTCGGAGTGAGCTGGGAACAGGCATGTATGTGGGGCTGCTGCGTGGTGCAGACGCAAGACGAGAGGTGCTGGGTTTGCTGTGGAGCTGTGTTGGAGCGTCAGGGCTTTAAACAGGTACGTGCTCCAACTGATGCGTTTCCTGGAACCACGCTGTTGAGAGCACTTACCACTTCTCTGCTTCTCCATGGGTTCCCTGGGCATCCAGGCCCCTAGGAGGGGTTGGGTCAGTGCCAGAGAGCTAGGGTGTTTTTTTTTGTTTGTTTGTTTGCTTTTATTTTATTTCCTGTGGACACATTAACAACATTTTTTTGTTCTTTTAACCTGTGAAGTTGTGGAAAGTGAATATCCAGGGTGCTGTTAGTCTGTTAAGATTGTTAGACATTGGTTAGCTGGTTGAAAAATTCTTTGTGGTGGAAGGAGCAGAGGGCTACATGAGCAGGCAGATGAAATATGAAATGTGTCTGTATAAGCCTTCTCTCCCTAGGAAATGAGACTAAAAATATAATCACAGTGGCCTCAGCACTAGTTTCTTTAACTCTTGGCTGAGCAAAGGAAGCATGAGGTAGGTGGGGATGGGACTGGGACGAGGTTTGTCTTTCTGACTGAAATATATTTGCAGCAGAAACTGACCCTAAATGCTCGGAAGCTTCTGCGTAGGCGCCTGGAAGGAATTGAGCTTGGTTAGAGTAGAAGAGACGCACAAGCCAGTGTGATCCAGCTGGTAACGTGCGCGATCCAGGGTGGCCGTCCTGCCACGTGGGCTCTGTTCTGTGCAGCAGGACCCTGCGGGAGCAGCCTGGCTCAGCTGCAGAACCTGCACTGCTGGAGGCTGTGGAAATCGCTCTCATCTTGAGTGATAACCGGACCTTGTGCTTTGGGAGCAGGAGAATCTGACTTCTTTCCACATGATGTAAAATTTTGCAATCATGTTCCCCTCACGAGTGCATTAATTATTGCTTTGGTGGTGGTGTTATTTGCCTGCAGGCCAAACTATGTCATGGACTTCTGTGCACAGGGTACCTCTGGACATAGCCTGCCTGTGACAGTCCCTGCACTAGAAGAACTTAAAACCAAAAGTACACGAGAGCCTGCTAGACTCAAGTCAAAATCCTTTCTTGATCTCAAAATTCTTTCTTTGTGATTACAGGAAGATAAACCTGGGCACTGGGACAGGTTTCCATCTTGGTGCTGGTACCGTTAGGTGCTTTCTGTGGGGCTGGTCTTGCCCTAGAATTGCTGTGGCCGGAGAGCAGCCTGGAGGAGCAGCCCTCTGCTCCTGTGCTGGATAACCAGCCGGAGGAGGGATTTGTGCTTCCCACAGCCGATTCCTTCTGCAAAGCACAGACACACTGTTTCTTAAGCAGACTCTGTTCATTCAGTCCAAACCCTATAAATGGGATTTTCAAAGTTCTGCTTCTCTGCAGAGGGATCCTCTGTGAAGCTAATGCGATCTGTCTGCAGCATCCCAGGAGACTCCGGGGAAGGCTGTCCTGGCTCTAGCTCCAGCGCTGAGTGCTTATTCCACTGCTTGATTTACATGAAAAGGGAGGCGGCAGAGGGAGGAAAGATCATACTATGGCGGCTTTTTTTACTGGAAAGTGAAAAACAACACAGGCAAGGGAGGATTAAAGGAGAACATCTCTCTTTTAGTTATTAGTTTTTGTTTTGAGGACAAATTTGACAGCCGCAGCAGACTGAAGATCACAAGTTAACTTAAACGTATTTTGCTTTTGTGTGTGATCTCAGGACTTGTCTCTTCCAATTTCAGAGCGCTCTGTAGCCAGCGCTGCCTGAAGCCACCCGCAGATAATTTTTCTCTTTCCAGAGTCAGGTCTTTTGCTTCTACTGAAGCTGGCATCTTTTCGCTCTTGCATGTGTCACCCTGATGTCCAGTGGGCAGGAATTGTCCTCTATTTGTTGTTAGTACACCGATTGCTTCCTTCGCATGTCTTAGGATGTGCAATTCCTGGACTGTTAGTGTGTGGAGATACAAATTTCTTTGACCAAGCTGGAGAGAAGGTAGTCTGGTGTTTAAGGCACGTGTGTTCCTTTGCTGGTCACTCTGTTACTGTGGGAGAACTGAGATGGTGGATTTGTCTTCCAGGAGATGCCTGTTAGCTTAAATTAACTATATGTGTTGAAGTGGGTTATTTCATCCATGTTGAACTCCTGGATGCAGATTCTTTTTCGGAACTAAAGTGAACTTTAAAGTGATTTCCCTGTTTTAGTTGCAAAGTGAATTGAACTAGACTCTGGCAATCTATTCTGATTCTTGTTCCCAAGTATCCCCATGTGGAGAAACACATAATTGCTCCTTGCCTCTTGTTCCTCATCGGGAGAACGAAGGTGACGTTGCTTGCCTTTTCTCATAGTGGTGATGCTCACTGAATCTGTTGGTGTCTGTGGAACTGAATCCCTCACGTGGGAGCTTTGTGCTACGGCTCTACGCAACCCTCCCCTGCAGGCAGCACTGTTAGAGACTGGCAGCGGCACCCAGACCTCCATGCAAATGGGGATGGCGGTGTTGTATAGAATGTGTGTGTCTGTATACATACATATATATATTTGTGTATGGGTAGATACACGTACGTATGCAGAGATTGTACATTGACATGGGAAATAGTTTTTCTGTGGGGCCAAGGTTATGTAGTAATGATTTTTGAGAACAGTCGGACCTTGGTCAAGGAAACCTTATAAACACAAATATACATTGACCATGTAAGTGAGCCTGTTCTCATGTTGTGACCATTTAGGTAGCGAAAGCTAAGCTGGTGTTGGTAGCTTTTTCTTGAGTTAGTTACCACCCTACTGGGTAAACTTGTCACTCTGCTCGACTCGGTTAGTTTGTTATCAGTTCGTCTTTGATTATTAACTTTGAGTCTGTGAAAAATGAAAGAAGGAAGCAGCTGGGGACGTTGCCAGAGCCGTGCTGCTGGTGTTTAGGCCGCAGAGGGTTTTTAAGCCATTTTGCCTTCAGCTGTGAGCAGATCAGTGAGACTGGCTCCAGCAAGCCTGTGTGTGTTCACGTTTTTAACTTAGGGTTAAAAGGGTGCCGTTGCTCCCACAGGAATTGGGCAAAGGAGGGATTAAATTTGCAGACAAGCTTCCTTTGCAGCTTGGTGGGAGGAGAGGTTGTAGTCACTGTGGAAATGGGTATGCAGGCTGCGCATGAAGCCCTGACCCCAGGTGCCAGAGCAGGCTAGTGGCGAGCTCTCATTTTTCACATGTAAATCTGCCTGCAGCCTCCCTGCTGTGCTGCCCATGTGCTGCACAGTGCTCTCCCCTCTGCCCACTAGCAACTGCACTCTGTGAAGACATGGACAAGGCTGTTGATGAGTTGTGTTAACCTCTGTGCTGATAGACAGGGCGAGATCACTTAGAAGGGAGATGGATCTCTCCAAGTGGACCAGTGCTGGCCCTTCAGATGTCTCCCTCAAGCGATCACCTGTCCTCTCCATCTGCTGCTCCTTTTCTCTCTCCCTGCTCCGATGAGTGCATCCCCTGGTACGGCAGCACAGCTGGTGCTGCTTGGCTCTTGGTAGTTGCTCTGAATTCATGCTCAACCTGCCAAAGGAACCGCATGCCTTCATCACACCTTCACACCCTAACTGCGGGGAAGCAAAGGGCTGTGCATCTACTGTGAGCTACATGCCAAGCATTTAACCAGTTCGGAATTGGCAAGATCTGGAGGAGGAATTAATGAACTAAATAATTTTCCTTTGTAGTAAAATTTAATGGCTATAAAACATCCTTATGCTACAAAATACTCCCAAGGGCTTCTGAGCCCTTTTGCGATTTATAGGCTCAGAGGTTCCTAATAGTCCTCCAAACAACAGGAATTCATTTAGGGATGTGTTTTCCATGGGGAGCAAAACTGGGGTGCCTCTGCTTTCACATCAGGGAAATTTTGTCAAGAACTGAGGGTTGGAATTGCAGGTTGATTGGAAACCTGTTGGTATAGGCAAGAGGCGCATTGTGCTAGATCTGGATATGATGGTTCAAGGGGATGGAGGGAGTCGTCAGTGTCAGAGAGTCTTTGACTGTATTATAGTATGAGCCATTGAGGATAAATAATTGTCAGGGGGTGTTTTTTTTGTCATGTAGACCTTATAAGTGGTTGTTCAGCAGATAGTGTATTTTCTTCCAAACAAATACATATAGGCTCTGGGGAGACATATGTGTAAAATAAAATGTATGAGGAAATCTTTGCAGGACTGGAATGTCACTTTTTCCCAAAGAAAAAAACAATTTTTCTGACTATTTTTCCCCCATCCTCACATCTGCCTTGAGAACCAAAACAGTTTATTGAATTTTGAGGTCGTTTACTTTTGTGTAAGCTCAGCTCTAAATTGCATTTTCCAGAGGGTTTGTGTTGCCTTAAGGGAATTGTAATTCAGCCTGACCTATTTCCCTGCTCGTTCCTTCGGGCTGGTCCTTCCTTTTTTTGGTTCTCAACCAGCTGAGCCGTGTGGCTCCCTGGGGACACCCAGCGCGGGGGCGTGCGGGGAAATGCAGCGTGGCGGGACAGGGTTGGCCTGGGAGGGATGGGGGAATTTCACACCTGAGCTGTGTTCTCTGGAGTGAGCAATGTGGTCCTGGAGAAAAATGCAATTCAGCATTGAGTTGACTTGAAATTAATTTTGGGGATAAGTGTGATGAACAGGAACAAGGCAGTTTCATTTGGGACTCTTTTAAAAATGCCTAAGTGAAATTTTCTGCTGTTTCTGTAATCAATATCACTTGGAGCTCCTTTCCTACCCCTGCTCCCCTTCAGATCTTTTCATCTTGATTTAGTTTGAAGACCGGGCATTTCCTGTGGGATGGCAAATCTAGATTTTTCTTGGCTGAGGGAAGAAAATACTTGTTTTTGTTTTGAAATAGTGTAAAAAGAAAAAGTGAAATCTCCAATTTTCAATTGATCCACTTTTTAATGGGGAAGAACTTCAGGATTTTATTGCAAAATGACTTTGACACTAAAAAGCTGTGGTTATTTGTTAGTATTGACAAAGACAACCTAGGTTTATTCAGCTACAAAGTAGAAAACAGAATCAAATGGCTCAGCATGAATCAATGAGTGTTTTTCTTTTTCTCTCTGTTATTTTTTTTCTTCTGACCGGATTCAGTTTTGCCAAAGTTGGCTAATGACTGATTTTCTTTAGAGTTTGTTTCCATGCTGTTTCAGCGAAAGCGTTAAATAGCAGAATATCTCTTAGATCTGGTACTTGCCCAGGTCTGCCCCGATATCCCTGCTTGTAATGCTGTCTTAGCGCAGCTGGGGCACCATGACGTGGAGGCCTCAGAACAGCCCCCAGAAATGCTCTGAAGTTTCCTCTGCAACTCAGTGTCCAGAGAACAACCCATGTTGTCATTTGGGCTTTGAGATGTGACATTTCTTTAGCAGTTCAACTTGCTCTTGTAGCCTCCTGAGGCAATGTTAGAGGGCAAAATGCTTTCGGAGCTCTTCTTGGGCAGCCCGTGTGTTAAGCCTCTCCAATTCTTTCTGGTTTTCAAGCCCCCAATCTATGGCAAACGTGACCTTTATTGAGTCCTAAGGGTCTTGTCTCAAAAGCAAGCTGGGCAGGGCAGAAGCCCCCTGGGCTTATGGGCAAGTGTGTCCCTTAGCCGGGGTGTTTGTGGCGAGCGGTTTTGTGGCCAGTCTGTTGCAGGAGATTGTACCGCGTCTCGCCACTGCCTGCAGCAACTCGTGCTGTCTCCTGGAGCCCGTTGAGAAGTTTAACTGCCAAGGGGTGCTTATGCTGTTGCTTTCCATGCATTAACAGCAAGCAGGGCTGGATTTTTGTTGGTCATCTTGGATGAAAATCTAGAAAAGCTCTACTAAACAGTATGTTTTTACTTTGAATTTACACCCAGAACTTGAACAGGATTCAGCTCACTCTTGCAAAGCTGATGTTATCCTATGGCTTTCAAGGCTTACGAGAGCTAAATGATGTTTTCAAAAATAGAACTGGGAGAATATGGATGCTGCCTCCAATTGCACTTGCAGCATAGAGTAGAATTATTCTTTTGGAATCTAACCAGGACACAGAACTTGATTTAATGCTTTGGGTCAGGTCCAGGATCCGCAGAACTCCAAGTCTTCCCTTTGGCTCCTAAGAGATTGGGTCCCAATTAGGTCCCAGAACAGGAAAATTAACCTAGCGGAGCCTCCTCAGAGTTACGAGCTGTAGGGCAAGGGGCTATGCTTGTGCTTCTGCCTTGGAGAGCTGGTAAGGAGCCATCATACCCTCTCTAGAGGGTCCTGTCTGAGTCTCTGCAGGAATATAGGGAGCAGCTTAAAAATGTGGCTCTCGCCTGGTTTCCTCTGGGAAGCTGCACTGCTTCCATCAGCTGCTGCAAGGGGAGGAACAGCATACAAACCTTGGTAGCTGCTATTAGCATTTAGTCTTTCCCCTTGCGTATGTAAAGTGTATGCAGAGTTTAAGTTGCTATAAAAATGGTATTGCCCTTAACTCCCAGCTGCACAGCGCTGGTTTAATCTGACATGGGCTTGCATGCGCTGACTCGGATCTGCCTCGTGGGCTCCCTTTCACACCCTGCTGGAAGCTGCTCAGCTTTTGCCTTCTACCTAAAGTTCTCTGCATGGGGAAATAAGGGGACAAAATGCAGTCAAGGGAGGAGGAAAAGGAAACCGGGTATAGAAGATGCTCAGAGCATCTATTCCAAAGCCATTAAGTTGGGTATTGGCTGCATAGTCACGTACCAAGGTCCCTTACGATTTGAAGAGGTCCCTTCCCGGTATTGTGCTGACAGTAACCAACTGCTGCAGCCTTGGAGTTGTGATATTGATTAATCCTTTGGCATTTTTCCCTTCTGCAAAGCTTTAAACTCCTCACCCAGCAGCCTTCCAGCCCAAATGAAAGGTGTGACAAGTCCCGTTGCTGTGGAAGGATGAGAAGGGTATTTGTGCTGGGAAAGATCTGACTTGCATAGGAAAAGTAAATGAAGCCAAACCATTGGGTGACATCTCGTTTGCACCCATCTTTTCTCCAAAATGTGAAGTACCTGTTGTCAGTCTAGTTTTATCCCTAACCTTAAATAACCACAGATGCAGAGAAGGCAGCTCACAATGTTCAATTAATTCCTGTTGGCATGTTTTATTTCACATGCACAGCATCCCAAGGATTAAAATAAATGTTACTAATTACATGGTGCATTAAGCTAATGATTTTATTTTATTTTTTTAAGCCTACTTAATCCTATAATACCCCAAATTTAATGGATAAATACTAAGCTGTCCTTTTGGTGATTTCAGATGCTTGGTGTATTGTTACATAGTCTAAAGGAAAACTTTTCTCTTTCTTTCCCCTTTCTCTTCCTCCCTGCCTTCCCCCAGGTGATTCTCATTCTGACAAAGCTCTACGACTTCAACCTGGGGAGCGTTACGGAGAGCTCGCTGTGGAGGTGAGTGCATTGCAGAGATCACAGCTGGTGTGGGTGGTGACTGCACCTGGCATAAAGCTGGAGGGTGAGCAAGGCAGAAACTGGTGGAGTTGATCAGGGAGGAGCTGGGAGGGAATCTGGGATAAACTGGGGTGTTGCTTTTGGGGGGAAAGGGCATGTGGTTAAGGATATGTTGTTTAATGAAGTGGGTCTGCAAAGGAGAGGGCTGCTTAATGTCAGCCTGCCAGGTGTCATATTGGCATGCAGAGGAGCTGGGTTTAGTTCTCTTTTCACCTTTGAGTGTTCTCGAGTACATCCATCCATTCCTCTGGGTCTCTGCTGTGAGGCTGGTAATGATGACTCTATAGGTGGTAAATTGAGCACTGTTTAAGTTTGGGTGTGTGTGATACAGTTCATGCCATAATCTTAGCTGGGGACTCTTCCTGTATGGACTGTAGTGAAGATGCCTGGAGCTATTCGCTGTCTGGACCCCCAGCAGAGCTACAACACGGGTAAGAAGCTGGGCTGTGATGGGGGCCTTAGCTACCAAATGATGAGGGGCACCACAGTGAGGTGCTTCGTGTCGTCTCTGCCTGATACAGGCAGGCTCAGAGGGTGGCACGGCCTTGCCTGCAGGACAAAAACAGGGGTGCATGTCAGAGCAGTACTCTGTGTCACCTGCTGTACTGAGCGTGTTGCTCAGTCTGTAGAAGCAGTAATGGGTGGGGCTGTCAATGCAGTGTAACCATAGATCTGGGTGCGAGTAGCTTCTTGGCAGGCAGTTTATGTTTGGAGTCAATTTAGAAGACCCTGTTCGGAGGAGCCTTGGAATGTGCGTACCACACTTATTTCCCAGGCAGCAGGAGCCAGTTAATGCATTAAGGGTTAATTGTTGACAAGAGCTCGTGAAACTTCTCAATTTGCAGAGTAACTCCAAAGCCTAATTGCACTGTACCACAGTAATGTGCAAAAGTATAAATAACCATGCAGCTAATAAGAGAGAGCACAGTCATTTCCACTTAGCTGATACTTTTCAAGGTATTTAAGCCTTAAAAACTTTTGCCTCTTTACCTAACAAGTACAAATGACACTGTGATTGTACTTTAAACATAATTGCTGAGCAATCTGCTCTGCATAAATAAGGTAACAAGCAGGCAGATCGTTGTCTAATACTGGGATCACAGCAGCACCTGAGTACTGTACAGAGGCAACAGCCGCAGCCCTTTAGAGTCTCTGCAGAGTGACAAAGATGCAGATTGTGGTCAGTACAACTGAATGCACCCCGTAGTTTTTCATCTGGGGAAACATGTCAACTTGTGAGTGCTTTTCAGTCTGTTCTCACATAGTGAGCTCTGCTCTGCAAGTGAAATGGCGACCAGCGTGGGGTCCTGAGGTGGCTCGGACAGGTCACAAAGTCCAGACTCCTGGGTCCTCTTTAAGGTTTTTGAGGAAAGGAGTCAACTACAGATGCTCAAGTAAGAGGCAGTGGGTAGGGCTGTGAGGCTCTAGAACCTTAGGGTTTCCTACCTGCAAAATTCAAGATTAAACCTTGTTGTATTTTAGAGGGGAGTGTGGAGCCTTAAAGAATAGTTTTCAATTTGGGGGGGAATGATGCTGTAGAAATGCAAAAGATAGTAACTGGAAGCAAGAAGTCAAGCGGAATTGGCTCCTTTTCTGAGGATTTTATGTGTCATTTGCACATAAAGGCCTTTGAGTGTCTGCATTATTTAAATGAATACTTTTCAAAATTTTATTTTAATTTTTGAGCCCTTGAAATTTTCAAAAGGAGCATCTATCTTTGCAGAGCTAACTTCAGTGTTTTGGCAATAGCTTTGCTTTACTTAGTTACTTTTTGCAAGCTCCTTCAAAGTCATCCTTGAGCTGCAGGAACTGCTAGGTCACAAATTGAATGCAGCTGTTAAGCAATCATCAAGATACTTCAAAATATCTGGACTGTATTTTTTTATTTTCCTTTGTATTTTCTGGGCCTAGTGCACATTCCTTCTGCTGAGAGCTCTGCTCGCATGAGCAATAGGACTGCCTGTGTGATGTCTCTTCTGAACACTTGGCAAAGAGAGTTGCTTCCACAGGAGAGGAGGGGCTTTTGTGGCAGAGCAGTGACTCGCACACCAGTGCTTCAAAGGATGCTAGGACAGAGCAGGGTGCAATGCAGGCTCCAAATATCAAGTCTCTGCTGCCTTCCTTCATCAAAAGATTCTGCTTGGGTCCCCTGGGCTGTAGCATGAGAGGCTGCTTTTAATGGAAAAGCAAACAGCAATATAAGAAAAAATTCTAATCCCTGCATCTAAATAAAAGACAAGTAAATCAATAAGAAAACATCCAGAATGTAATTAAAAAAGGCAAGAGCAAAAGAGGGAGAGAGGAGAATTAACAGTTACCCCGAAAGCTGCTTCTCTCTCAGATTGATGCAAGTTTAGACAGAGGCAATGCTCCTCAGCATTTGAATGCAAGAACACAGACACTATTCTAATACATAAATCCAGGTTTCTGAGGTTGAAAATATCACAGAAATGGCCCCTGCTGTTACTGGTACTAAGCAGCCTGAATTTATTTATTTATTTATTTATTTTGTGTTTTTTGTTTTTCTCACAAGCTGAGCTGGGGAGATGGTTTTTTCTCTGGTGAAATCAAGTATCTTATCATTGTTGTACCTGTCATGGTATGAGACATCAAAGTTTTTTTTGGAAAGAGGTCTTTTCATATATTAGGAAGTATATCTGGCAATATTAGATAAGCTTTATAGGCATGCAGAGCGTTCATCAGTTCTCATTGCCTAGTGAAATACCTAACTGGGTAACTGTTGAAAATTCTAGCTGAAATTCTAACTGCTTTTAATTAAAAGCTGGATTGAGCCTCGGTTGTATGCTTTCTTGCTCAAGGAAGGGACAATATCACTGCCCCTTATCTGTGAATCTCAATGGTTTTGATTTTTTTAAGTGTTGTAGGAGAAGCTCAGATTCCCAAAGCCTCTGCTGGTCAGGGTCTTTGCTTCAAAATTCATCTTAAATGTTGAACTGTGATTGTACAACTGTGATGCATCACCAATTTTGAACATCAAGAGTAGAGACCCTGATATTTTATTGGAAATATAGCCCAAATAGGAATCTGTCAGACGGGAGAATGTGAGGCCAAATACCGTGCTAAAAGGCACCATTCACAACTAACAATTAAGTGTTTTTTGTTTTCTGTGGAAAAATCTCAAAATTCATTAGGAGGGAGAAAGAAGAGAAGATTTGCTCAGTGGTTTATTTTCTTAAATGTGTGTGTTCGCGTTTTCAGGTGAGCACAGAAATTGTGGTGAGTTTTGATTTCAGACACATGTTGTGCCCATATATAATATATGGGGGTCCTGTAGGTTGTGTTGCGCAGAAGGAAATTCCCTTCATTAGTTGGTCTTATTGTGATTCTGTTGTTTCCTTGTTGTCTTGTGAGTGTAGATAAACAGGAGGAGTCTCCTGAGCAGTTTTTATTGTTCTGTGAGCCTTCTAGAGGGCTCAAGTTTTGCAAGCAAAGGGCAATCCACATACATATTGCCTTGCTTGCTGCCAATCCTATCTCCTGGTTAAGTATTTGAAGTTGCCATTATAATCTTTTAAGTTTTTAAAATGTTTCCAACTGTCTTTAGCCAGTATGGACCGAGAAGTTCCAAGTTCCTTTTGCTAAGCAAAAAAAGGAATGAAAATTTTCTCAGGTGTCACCTTATTTAATATCCAGCAATGATAATAACTGTTTGGATTGCAGTAGATGCAAAGCCGGCCTCCATCCCGAGGGAGCTTTCAATCTCCAACTAAGACAAAGAGACAGCAGGATGATACAAGAGACAGGAGAGGCACAAGTTAACAGGGAGGAATTTATGATCAATGTGATGGCCAGAACTGCAACACATCAGCTAATCAGGCAGTGGGGAGCACTTCAGTTTTTCTTCCGAAGTGCGAGCTCTTGCATGTGTCAGCTCTGAGCGCTTTCTGCCATTTTATCCACCTTTTATGGATCCCCTGGAGTTCCCCTCCTCTGCCTGTGGTCCTGACTAAATTATTTAATGCTACACATTGTTGGTCCATTCATTAACCCATACTCCCAGCCTTACCTGGCTCTTGGTGCTTAACAAACTAAAATGTTAAATGTTAAATTTAGCTAAATGTTAAATGTTAACAAACTAAAATGAGGAATTCTTATGTATGTATGTTCATTT
>VZSV01000148.1:492402-509198 GCA_013398735.1 Nothocercus julius | reverse complement strand
ACACAGTATATCTGCTTCCAAGATAGGTGAGGCAGGGATCAGGAGAGACTCAGGGTTCTGTATCTTCCCCTGCAATGCAAGCAAGCCTGAAAAATTGTCTTGGCAAAGCTGTAGCTTCATTAAAAGCCTGGTTCTGCCCTAGTGGCAATGCATTATTTAGACTGTGGCATTGAGAGTGATGATTCCAAGTCTGAGCACAACCTCACACTTGGTACCATTTTGGCTCTGCCCATGTTTTGAAATAGAGCTTTGTGGCTTCACCAGAACTTGCTGTATTGAAGTGTAGTCTCCAGACAGCCGCTGTGGCCAGATAACATCCCACTGCAGTACTGTCCATTTTTATATGTAGCGTTTTTCACTATTATGCTGATAGCATGTATTTTGTATGTAAATTATTTGAGCTGGTTTTAGAAGTAATGATGCTTCCCACTGCTGCATGTTATTTGGCATTTTTATAGCGACACTGTAAAGCGCGGGATTCCTCTGCTGATGGGGACGGAGCAAGCTGGGGGTGCAGGCCCGTTCCTGCCTTCCCTTGCTTGTGGAAACCAGGGTGCCCAGAGGTTTGCTGTTTGTTAGAACCTACAAATACCCAGCTCAGCGATGACTGTTTTCTGGCTGTAAGAGCCACCTGTCAAAGTCTTAATGCTTGAGAGCCACTAGGTGCTGAGTTTGTTTGCTGGAACCTGCAGCAGGTAGTCTCAGAGCTGACAGGGCTTCCCTAGGGCTCCCAGGACCCTGAGGCAGGGTTAGGGTGGGCAGCATCCTGAAATAATCCAGATTTAGGCTGCAGTACTTTTGCTCACTTGTTCCCTTTCTGTACCCCAGGTCAGTCAGGAGATGCCACCTTAGCACGGGGACTGTGCCTGAGCTGCTTGCAGGATGCACAGCAGCTGCGTGTCGGCCCGTTCCTGAGGTAGCTGCTGCCAAGTGAAGATTGTGGTCATTTAATAAAGAGAAATTCCTTGGCCCGAAGAGCTGTGTGGTGGCTACCTCTGGAGAACAGAAAATGCAGCAGTCTTGAGCCAAGTGAAAGTTTCCTTTTTGCTCTCATGGCTAAATGCCTGCTTGCTTTGGAGAAATGGGTCTTGTTCTGTTGCTCCAGCTGATGTATCAGGTTTGGCAGGAACTCCTGACGTCTGTGTTTGCCCACCTGGGCATGTGTTGTAGCAGCTACCAGAAAGCGGGTCCTTGTAAAGTAAGAGGAGCAGGAGAGCGAGCCAGGCAGGTGGCAAGAGCTGTTCAGCACAGCCAGGAGAGGAATTAGTGGGGAAAGGGCACTGTGTTAGGGGCCCTATGGGGATGCTAAACTTTAACAAAAGGTTCCACGTAAAATAGCTTTTCTTTTTATAACTATTCTCTGTAAGTATTCTTTTTATAGCTATTTAAAAAAAAAAAAAAAAAAAAAAAAAAAAAAGAAAGGTTGGCTTAGGTTCCTTGTGTTTGCAGCGTTTTAGGGGGTATCTGTGACAGGAGGGCTACAAGCTGCCAGGTATCAGATGGTGATAACCTTTTGCCTTCCTATCCCAGTGCATCCATGAAATGATCTGAAGTAATGTATTCTGAACCGCTTCAAAATGCTTTTCTGTCTTGACATGATGGATTATCCTTTGAGTTGTGACTGTCAGGGGAATAAAGACAAATTTCTTATTATGGACTTCAGGAAATGTGTGTAAGGGTTTGTCTTCATTTACCTGGGATGTGAGGCTTGATGCGAAGTTTCATAGGAGTGGGAGAGGGAGAAGCGTAGCTGAAGGAAAAGATTTTAAAAGTGTGAACTCCGAATAGATCCTTCCTAAACTGCCCCAGGTGACTTCAGCCTATACATCGTTTGCAGATCAGAACTGAAGGTTATGTTCTCTTTTTTTTTTTTTTTTTTTTTTTCTTTTTTTTTTTTAAAAAGTTTTGAGATGCAATGCTGAAAATTGATAGGCTTATCCTAAGTTCAGAGTTCTGTTTTAGAGTTAGATAAATACAGCAAGCATAATAAAATCTTCTATTTCTTTCTGGAAGTGTTTGACTTCTGGAGAGAAGTTTCATCTGTTTCCTTTCTGTTGCTTCTCTATCCCTGTTATATCCTGTAGGATTTTTCCACGAGAGAATGGTCAGGCTCACACCTCTGCTTTCTGGTGGTCCCTTAATTTATCAGCACTAAAGTTAACGTTCCCTTGGTGATGGAGGAGCACAGGGGTGCAATGCAGAGTTACAAAGACAAAAGTAGCACGGTGAATTTAAGTCTAAAATCCTTCCCATGTATCTTGGAGTGGTGGATCTGAATCATAACTCCATTTATTGAGATGCCTTAGTCATTTTGTTCCATGGAGCTCATTTGTCTTTCATGAACCAGCCTTCTGGCTGGTCTGTTTGGTGTGTCTCTTAATTGCTCCATCAATGACCTTTCTGTGGGGGTGGGGATTTCATCAAATGTGGGACCTCTTGGAATTTATTAATTTTTTGTTTGCCAGGAAAGCTCTGAGACTAATTGCCAAGACTTCCCAGAAGATATTAGTTTACAAATTTTAATGACAGTTATGATTTATTAATGTGCTTCCCCCTGCATCTGCTCATCCCTATTCCTTGGTGGAATTCCTGCTGAAACAGAGAGAATTAATAAAAACAAAACGGCAGATCATAATGATGTTTCAGCTAGTCTGTTAATTAAAAACTTTTGCCCATATTCAGAGTGCTTTTTTCATATCTGTGATCCCCTGAAGGAATAGGAGGGTCTTGGTTTTTGGTATGTTCCGCACTAGAATCTCAGTATGGTGAGGGTATTGCGTGTTGCTCCATGGTGGCAGTGCAGAGGTTCATGGTTACACGTGTGTGTAACTCACTTTTCAGTGTGCTTGTCCACAGATCTTTCACAGTTTGAAAGTGTGACTATTCTGCTGTAGTTGTTGGCCTCCAGAAGTGGCCTCATGGGAGGGTTGGTCTGGTTGCTGGTGATGGATGTTGCAGATACATTTGTGTAAGGAGTGCTGAACAGGTCTAGAAAGGTCATTTTGTTCTGCAACAGTTTTGACCTCACAGATTACTGTGTTCCATGAGATCCTGCCTGGGAATTTTTTGTTTAAAATTCTTTTTTCCAGATGGAGGTAGAGGGGGCAAGATGAAAATGCAATCAATTAAATTCCAAACTTCTTGAGGCCATGTTCTTAAGGCAAATGTGGAATTTCCAATTAAACAGAGAGGGGACAGAAGTGTGCATTGTTTTCCTTCCCTTTTTCATGTTTCAGGTAAAAGCCCCAACCAGCTACCACCTCTCTCTCTCCTTTCCTTGATAACTACTGAATTATGTATGCTGAGCAAAAGAGCTACAAAATGGAGAGACGTAGAGTCTCCAGGGAGAGTCTGATGTTGATCGTGTGGGGAAGATCCAAGTTCAGGCCCTTGCTCTGAATAGGCATAAAGAGAAGGGTTTTTTCTATTCCTCAAGTAATCAAATTGTGGAACTCGTTGTGACAGGATGTTGTGAAGCAGAAAAAACAGAGAGTAAATGGATTTCAGAAGGAGATGGAATGAATTAATGGAGGATATTTCTCCTGGTGGCTGTTAGATGGGATAGTGTGGCTCTAGCCTCTGGCTCTCAGTAATTATTTTAAGATGTGGCACAGAAAGAGCAGACTGTCTACAGCTTTTGGATTAGTACTGCAGTAGCATCATCCATTCTACATTATCTCGTTTTAGCAAAGAGCTACTTTAGATGTTCCTATGAAATAGCAGTGTTTACACTGTAGATATAATTGATACGCCACAGGTCTTTGAAGAATTTGGAATTCTCTAAATCAGGAGAACGTGGGGAAAGGCTGTGTGGGAAGAATTCAACTATCTTCCCTTCCTTCTTTGTACTTTACCTGGAATATTCTTAGTTTCTCCTTTTGAAAACATGTAAGTGGGCAATACAGATTTTTTTTTTTTTTTTTTTAAATCTGACCTACCATGGCTGTTTTATTCGGTCCAGAGGTTTGAGTCTTCCACACCACAGAAGTTTCCATCTTTTGCCCAATTGTTTGTTTTCTTTCTGTAAAGCTATCCTTTTACTCTAGAGTGAACTAAAAGGAAAATGTGAAACTGTAGTTTAAAAAAACCAAAAAGCTGTACTTCTGACATGCTTTAATTTCCCCTGCCTGTCCTTTTGGGCACACAGTCTGCTTTGACCATCCTTGAAGTGGGGACGCAGACCAGTTCAGATCACTAGACTTCCCATTTCAGAAAGCTGTAAGTTGGAATGGGGAATTTGGGGAAACAATGTTTCCTCTGAGGATTTTGTTCTTTTGTTTTTAAGCTGAATCTTCTGAAATTCTTCTAGTATTGGTAAATGTCTAAGGATCTCAGTGCTAATTAATGAAACTTGCAGAAAAGGGTGTTTTAGAGAGCTGGAACAATATAGTTGTTCCTACTTTTATGGTGTATATGTAGTGTATTTAATGAAGTGTTTCTCTCCTTTTTAATGAACTCCTTTGATTATGAAGTTCCTGAGAACTTCAGGAAGGCAGACATCCTGTTTCTGTAGAAGGAAATTTTGGACATGGATCGTGTTCCCCAGCAGTAGCTGGGGAGGGTTGGTAGGGAGGGCCCGAGGAGGTGCTGCCAGCAAGGAGCGTCTTTCTGAAGCTTCGCAAGCCACCCGAAGCCGCCGTGTCGGGGACGGTGGATAAGGTGTGTTTGTAGAGCATCGCTCCTTGTTCAGAAAAGTAGCGTGGCAGCCTCAGGAGGGAGTTGGTAGCCAGGAACCTGCTGTTGCAGATCCTGTGGGTGTTGTGACTGTTGCTGCATCAGCACAGCTGCATCTGTCAGCAGGAATTGGCTATTCCATCTCTGTTTTATCATTTGGAGCAGTAATTCCATTGCTGTCATTAGAGAGCTGCTGCTCTTGTTGTGTTATCTCATCGTACATTCTAATTAGATTTGGATGCTGACTGCAAAACCTTTTGCAGGAAGCCATACTTAAAGATGAACTTGTTTGTGCCTTACTGATGTCTCTTTCTGATCACTTCTTACCACAAAGGGGAATTTTGCTGGCATAGATTAGCAGTGGATGCAGTCAACACAGGTATGTGTCAGTACTAATGAAGACCGCAAATTAAATTTATTTATAAATATGCAAACAGGCAATTTATTATGAATGGTCTGATTTTGCAATTAACTAGTTTTCATACTGGAAAGTAGGACTTGGAAGGACTGTAAAGAGATGTCCAGGAAAGGATATAATAAAGATATATGTTTTTTTTTTTTTTTTTCTGTGGCATGGAGAGGGTATTTATTAATGCAGGAATGAAGGAACGCCACACATGTTCAGAATAAATAAAAGATTTTTTTTCTTGTACAATGTGTAGTTAATCTGTGGATCTTCTTGTTAGAGGATGTTGTAGTAGGTGAAGTTCGCTAGGGTTCAAGCGAAGTCTAGAGTATGGTAAGACATTACCTGTGGCTCAGGAAGTCCCCCTAGCCCCTGCTGTGTTAGATGCAGACAGGCACTGTCACTGCCCCTCTAGGCAGGCAGGGCTGGCTCAGGAAGCAGCAGCTTCTGGCGCTGAGGCAGCCGGGCAGCTTCCGTGTTGGTGCCCCGGCTTGGCTTGCTGGGGGTTGCAGCTCCCCTGTCTGCACTAAACCTAGGCTCTAGCTTAAGCTGTGTGATTCGTTTCTCTTTCAGTGACCTGTTCCCTTCTTTTTCCTTCCTCCTATCTCCCTCCTCCTTTCCAGTCTTCTTTTCCTTTCAATTAGGCTTGACTCCAAATTACATAAATCTTCGATGCTTTGTTCTGGGGCTGGTAGAATTTAGTGCTTTAACATGGATTGTGTCTGTTTATATGGGTGTTTTATTATGTTGTGTTTCTCTCTCTCTTTTCTTTTTCTCCTCCTAAGTGCACTGCCATTTTATAATGGCTATAAACAATCTGAAGGATGGGAAAATACTGTTAAGAAACCTGCCAGAAATCCTTCTATCTTTCTTTCGGTCTGGTCTCTCTTTCATTATGTCTGCAGTACATTCATTAAGCTTCCATATGAAGGTTATGAAGTTAACAAGTGCTCAGTATCAAATGGTCACTTCTCCAAATAATACTTACGAAGAGCTACATTCCTCCAACTGGGAAGGTAGCCTTTGCTTTATTTACTTACTACATGTTCTTCATCTGTAAAATCTGTCAGCCATCCTTTTACAGTATGCCTACCTAGAAAAAACAAAAGTGCCTATAAAGTACTAGATAATAGGAAGCTAGTGCATTTTTACAAACATATTTTCTGTCTCTGTATAAAAACTGTAAAAGGTTAGTGAGACCAATCTATAACCAGATTATTAGAGCTTGTTTCAGGGTTTTTGATGGGCAGTTACTTCAGAGAATTGCATCTGTAAATATTAGTAGTTGCTCATATCCAGTTATCTCTGAAGCTTACTGCCAAGGCCTGTGATTCTAGCAAAAGGCAGTAACTTCCATGCAGGAGTGGAGCCTTCAGCATCCTGCAAGTCTGGTCAGAGGTGCAAGTGTGGTGCTGCTGTAGAATAGTTCAGGAATATATTGCCCTTTAATGAATCCTATGAATATGATATGATACCTGTAGCTCTTAAGTTTTCCTGCATGGGTCTTGGGGTTGGTTGGAGGGTCCGTGGGAAGATGGTAGCAGGCTACTGGCTGCAGGAAGGTGGCTGGACTCTTAGTGCAAACATCACTTCCAAACTTTACCTCGAAGTTTCTGGGGCAGATGGCTACTGTGGGCGTTCGTGTATGAGTTCTGGTGCACCTAACATGTGTCTGTCTTTAGTTATCTGTAATCACTACCAGGATGAAGGTGCTTCATAGCAGGGCTGGTAGGGTTGCATAGATGTCTGCAGCTCAGCTGTGTCGCCCCTCAGCCCAGGGACCTTGGAGATGGTGTTTGCAGGCTGTGCTATGCAGAAGAGGAGGCCTGACAAGCAGTAATCTGGGACTAGTACTGCCTTAAGTCACAGAAGTGGATGTGGCAGCAGCAGTCTGTAGGAGCCCTGGGACGTTCAGAAGTCAACTGGAGAGGTGTGCAGAAGGGAACAGCAGTTCATTGCTCAACCATGGGTCTTACAGGGATCTGAAGGAGTAATCAGCCCCAAGGAAAGAACTGCATGTAGGGTCTGCCTTCTTGCATCTCTGTCTCTGAAATGTTAAACAGTGCTTTGCTTTAAGGAGGAAGTTGTTGGCTGCTGTTGGTTATTGACCCTGTAAGAGGGGAGAGGAGCAGATTCAGAGCAGAAATCAGGAATGTTGTGGGAGGAGGTGGTCTATACACAGGGGACATGCCCCAGAGACTGGCTTGGGAACAGGAGGATCATACAGCTCTGCTCAGAGCCTGGGGTACATGAATGCCCTGTGGTCTCCAGCAGACCATGATCCACCCACGGGTCTGGTAATTGTTTGGGATATCACAGAAAAGCCGTTGACCTTGAAGTGCATCGGACATAGGTCTTTAAAATTGTGGTATGGGAGAGCTTGTCCTTTCTTTGAGTTACTTGTAACACTAAGTGTGGCTGAGGAGAGTCAAGGCTGGTAGATCGTATGTTAAAATGTAAGGTTCCAGAGATAATGTTTTATTGCTGTGGAGTAGTTAAAGCTACAGAGTAAGCAGGAGGCCATGGTACATCGCTCAGTAGGCCTCTAGTAGAGTAGAGAGTAAATATCCCATGGAAGATTAAAATCCCATTGGCTCTATTATCTGTAACCAATAAAGGCAAAAGGGATGTCTAGGAGGAATACAGAGTTAACACAGCACATCTAGCTTTGTTCTCACAAGTGCACATTTCCTACTGTGTATGGCATGGGAAATAGTGGGACAAGCTTCGCTTTCCCTTCAGGAAGAGTACAGACATGCCCACCAAGGAAATGAAGCGGTTGCTTTTAGACTTGTGCTGCTGGGAAGCTCTTGAGGGACACTTGGCAGTACCACTGCTGTGTACCTCAGTGGTTATGAAAAAAGGGACTCCTGAATTCTTCGGCAGAGATGGTGTTTTTCTTCACCTTTCTCTTATTAGGTCTTTGTATCGCTTGGAAGCAAAGGTGAAATCCTTTGTTCATAGGGCTTCTCTCTTGATCCACCTTTATCTTGGCTTCAGTGGTCATTTTGTTCCCTCTCATCCCGTGTGACAAAAACCATTAGGAATACTTCAGTAGGCTGTGTTGGAACTTTATCTTTAAAAATGACATTCATAAAGGTTAATAATTGGAATGAGCTCTGGCAGTTACTAATTAGCCCCATTACACAATCAGCTCACATTCTGGCAGCATTAGGCATACTTAATCAGTCAATTATCATTGATCTCAGAAAGTGCTGCTCTAAAGTTAGCATAAGGTGCCTTTGTAAGGGGAGGGAGGGAATTTGACAACATGAGAAGGGTGAGGCTGCTGCGAATGTATGTTTGGAGGGAGCAGTCTTGTGTACCTGATTGCAATGGGTGGGTCTGAATGAGAAATGGGATGGTACAGAAGCACCTTCAAATAGAGGCTTAAATAGGTCCTACCAAGAAGCTTGTTCTCCTTAAGGGTTGTCACTTTGCAGAGCTGTAAGTGGTTGTCCAGGTGTTTCCATTGTATTCATTGACTCCCCTGGCATTTGAAACAATAGGGGAGTTTGGAAAGAAGGCTGACTTTGTGGTAAATAGCTGCATTTTAATGAATCTGATGACTTATAAACTTTATGAAAGACTGAGTCAGAGAGTGAGTATTTTATTTTATTTTTTCTTCATGTGACCAGTAGTTCTAAAGATAAGGAAGTTGCAGCCAAGACTGGTAGTTATGGGATTTTTCCTTTAGAGGTGTTGCATAAGATCTTGTCTTAATCTTGTGAGTCTAAGTCATACAAGTGCTTTGTGCTCTCTAAAAAAAAACGTGGTGGAGACTTTGCTGTTTGCCCTGCAGTAGAGAGTGTGGGGAAGAGTAGGCCCGATTGCTTCACGGAGTCACTGTGATTTTTTTCTAGCCAGCTCTTCCTTCTTTTACTCTTCCCAACTTGAGTGTGGGCAGTGTGTGTGTCTGAAACCCATCTGTTGTTTGTGCCTGGTCAGGAAGGTGTGTTGTAAACGATGTGTAGCCCACGCAAGCAAGGGTGGTGGCTACAGTGTGTGAAGGAGACTCCCTTAAGAAAACAGACAAATCTTGGGCTGGAGAACGTGGACTGGAGATGATCAAGGCTGATGTGTTGTTCTCTCTGTTGCTTTGCTGCTACGCTCCTTTCTTTTGAGTTTTCAAGATATATATATATATAATCTGCACTGCATGCAAGTTCAGAGGGAATTGCATACTCTTGGACGGGTAGAAGCAGTACATTGTGAATGGCATGTTGGAAAGTAAATTTAGTTCAGGATTCCATGAGAGTAAAACAGTTTGTGTGGGTGAAAGAGTGAAGAAAAACGTGAATTGCACTACTTAATTCCCCTTTGAGATTTGGCCAAATGTCTCCATCGGTTTAGGACAGAAAATGTATTGTTACGATTATGTCAGAATGCATTTTAATCCTTCTCTTGTCTGCTTCTCTTCATGGACTTTTCATGCTGCGTAGATGATCCAGAAAAAAATCTAATGATGCTCTTAAAGGCTTGATGCTTACCTAAAAATCTGTGTGATTCTGTGTAATAGAAATCTCAGAATGTACTTCAGGGCGAGCTGAAGTCCAAAAGAAATTGATTTCTAAACTTGTGCCTTCACCCTTGGTAGAAGTCTACAAGGAGTTTTGGAAAGGGGCACCAAAAAAAAAAGTCAGAAGGCTCCAGCTTTCAGGATACTTAAGCCAATGCAAATGGCTGTCTTCAGAAATTACTTTCCCATACATCTGATTCCAGAAATAGTAGGAAGTGATTTTGAGCAAAAGCCACCCAGCTTTTCATTGGATCCTCTTAAACTTAACTGTACAACTCTACACAGCTTCTCTTGGGCCATTGGGGTTGGACACAGGTCTTCCAGCTATGAGCAAGTACTAACCGGTACAAGTTTTTCCCTTCAGCTATTTGTGAGCTGCAGTTGTATTTTCTATATATCCTTTTTGGTGTTCAGCTAAGGGTTGTTCCAGAGTACCTGTGTGTCAGATCTCCTCTCATTGATTACTGCAGGCTTGGATGACAATCAGAACATATTTGTATTTTAGGGATTAATGCTCATTGATTCACTGCCATGGATGTTATAAAGTTGAGTGCTAAGGTTCCCTTGAGCTGAAAATGCTCCTGAGAAGGGCAAAGGAAATCAGTAGAAGAGCTCTCGGTAAAGAACTCTGAAGAGTTTGTGCACTGCAAGTGATTGTACAATAACGATTATTTAATTTGGAGAGAGAAGATATGTAGAGGAAGTTATTTAGCTGTAGGTCACTAAAGTGGGATCCACATACTGAGAAAGAGGGTGAGAATATTTCTAGGCACTTTTTTATGCTTTGGTTCTGGCCTTGTAAGAGGAATGAAGGGGAGCAGGCCTTCACGCATCAGGCATGGAGCATGGAAAACGAGGGGCAGCTCAGTGGAAATCCTTGCCTTGGGAGAAGCGCAAAAGATGCTACTTGGGCTGTGCAACCTGTAGCAGAGGGGCATGTCCTTCTGGAAATGATGTGTGTGCACCCTCTCTCTCTCTCTCTCCCTCTCTCTCTCTCTCTCTTAAAAAACAAAACAAACGAACAAAAAAACCCTGACTCCCTGCAAGAACCAGTAGTGTGAACTGGTAGGTAGCACTGGAGTTCTGCTGTATAGCAAAGGATGCCTTTTTTGCTGCCAAATGACTTTGAGAACTGGTTAGACAGAAGGAGGGAGAACATCCAAGTGACTGATTGAAATAAGGCAAGGTTCAGAGAAGGACATCAGTCTCCCTTGGAGCAGATAGTCTTTTTTTTTGAGAGTACTTGGTTACGTTCTGGATAGTCTGAAATAAGGACTTCATTTAGAAGCAGCTATGTGAATGACCCGTGAAATAATAACAGTATCGTTGACTCATCGATCTGATCCTATTGAAACAATTCTTGTCTTATAAAGTCTGAAAGAGGATTGTGCGCAGACGCTGCAAAATGCTGAGGGAAAAGAAAATCATTTGCCACAGATGCTGAACAAAGATGAGTTCCTCTAATATCTGACTGATCAAGAACGGATATTTTATGAAAACATCCCATCTTGACTTAAAAATAAGCAATGGTAAAGAATCCACCTCAACCACTGGTACAATATTTCTTGGTCCCTTACCCTTCCTGTTTATGTACAAACAGAACAGATACCCTGTTTCTTACACAAACTTACCTCAATTTGTCGTATTTTGGCTCCTATTATATTTCTCTTGACTAAGGTGAAAGGCCCTCTAATTCCCAGGTGGTTACTTTCATACCCTGATTAAAGTGGATTATAGCCTTCTCTTTAAGATAAATAAGTTGAATACCAGAAGCTTTTTCATAAGGCAGCAAGTTTTCCTCCCCTTAACAATTCTCATTAGGGTGATTCTTTTCCTCTCATGTGGCACCAAGTCAAATGCCCTGGAAATTCTCATATTCTGGCTTATAATGTGGGAAGGCAAGTCTCAAGGCAGTGCTTTTTATAGAAGTGCAGCTCTGCACTTCTTCAGATTCATAGATTTAAAGGGCAGCAAAAAAGTCATGATTATAATCTGGTTTGCCCTCATGTGTAATGCAGGCCAGAGCATTTTACTCAGTAATTTCTACATTGAGTCCACATCTGTTATAAGCACTGCTTCTCTGCTGGACATGCATTCAGTCTTTACTAATCCTTACAGTCTTTCAGTTCTGTGATCTGGTTTACATTGCTGTTAGAACTGTCTTTCCTTCTTGACCCTGCAGCAAGTGGAATCTGGAGTAAATTGGCCACATTTCAGGTTTACTGCAACACAGGCTGGTTTGCTACATGCCTGAGAGCCTCAGCACCTCTGAAACTTCAAACTGAAGCCGTGATTTCTTGGTGATGAAAAACAAGCCTTGGAGCTCTTTTGTTCTTGCTTTTCTTGCCCTTTCATGGCATTATAATTATTTGCACAAAGAGCTGAGAGCAGAAAATTGAGGGAAATTAAATAAAATCTTGGCTCAGTCACCTGGATCTCTATGTTCTTCTTTTTTAATAATTAACCCTGCCACAGGTTTTGAGCCTTTGTTTCCTTGAGCAGTGTCTGCCTGGATGGGCGCAGAACACTCAAGGGGCCTGGGTGTGCTTAGATCTAGCTGGTTACTGAGGAGAGAGGAGAGTATTCACTTGAGCTCACTGTTGCTGTAAGACTTATTTTATAATAAATAAATATGCTTACACATAAGTAGACATCACAAGGCAGTTGTTTTCAGCCTATTTGCCATGGTTTAGGAAATGGGCCCATGGCAGGAGAGCTGACCCTCTCTTCCTCCAGGGCTCTGGCTGCCAAAAAGGCAATTCCTGTGCTCGGGTGCAACCAGCTTGAGGGACGGAGAAGGGAGCCACTGCTCTCCCGCACCCGTGTGAGCCGATGCACCCATCTGGTGCTAGCGCTGCAGCATGTGCCGGCCTCTGTGCCCATGGGCACGTCGGTGAACTGGGTGCCCTTTTCCTCAGGCTATGTATTTCTCAGGAGCTGTTATCAAACTGAAAATAGTGGTGAGTGCCCTCAAATCTTCATCACCATCAAGAAGCAGAGTGCTTAGTATCGCCTTCAGCACACTCCTTGAACACAGCAGTAAGAAGGTCCCAGCAGATGAAGACCCTGCCTACCCTGGCAGTGATAGGAGTTGATGTAGCCTTAAAGATGCTGTAGTGCTCAAGAAAACAGGGTGAGTTACCCAGCTCTTTTTTCTGATTGCTTCTCCTTTCAGAAAACATCTCAGATCAAGAGCAGCAAGATCAAAATGTGCTAACCTTATGGGTTTGTTCCTTGCTCCTTTTGGGCTGAAGTAGGAGACAGCAAAGAGTAGATTCAAGTGAGAGGACTTCACTTGCTGGGGATGCAAGACAGGTCAGGGGAAGGTGGGAGAAAACCTCTTAAACATCTTTTCTGCAGCACAAACTGAAATACTTCCTTGAAAAGGTGTGTTGTTACCTGGTCTATTCATTCTGGCACAAAAAGAAGCCCTGCATTTTGTAACTACTGCCCAGGTTTCCTCATGTTAATAGTTACCTGAAAACAGCTCTCTGCCCTTTGCACAAATGGTTCAATTTATCTTCCCTGCCTACAGTATTTTATTTTAGCTTTGCAACTGTATTTACTTCAAAATTTTTTCAGGTGCAGTGGTATGATGCACACTGCACAAAATGAGAAATGAATTATATTTGAATTGGGTTGTAGATTCTCATGCATTAAGAAGCAAAAAAAAAAAAAAAGTTCTCCAATTCCCTTCCATTACATGCTTGTTTATAGGATTTTAAAATCAAATCCTTGTCTAGTCCTTTCAGCACTAGCTGCCTTCTTCCTTCCTGCCTCTCAATAGAGCATTTACAAGTGTTTATATTGGCTTTCTTACTGCCTGGCAACATTTGTTGCAAATAGAGTTTTTATTTTGTTTTTGTTTTGCTTAGAGAATGTCTTGCTGTCCTAAACAGCAAACTTCAGCAAGTCTAACAACCTATAGTTATCCATTCAAAAAAGAAGAGCTACCTGATGTCATGAGACCCCTGTACCATGAAATTTGTTTATGTTCTGCAAACATGACTTTTTTTTTTCTTTTTTTTTTTTTTCTCCCAATCTTTTTATGGTGTAAACTGAGATATTGGTCATTTCCATTTATTCTGTTGAAATAGTAGAAATGGTTGTGTGGAGTTTGTAGCTGAATGTTGCTGTGTGCAAGTGAGCCCTGAGGTTGGTGCATCTTATTTGTATGTTAAGGGAGGGCTCAAGTGAGAGACTGGACTAATGAATTACTCTGCAGATAGTAGCCTCTTCCCTGCATATTTGAGCTCTCCTTTTGCTACATGGGTCTAGTATGATCTGTTAGGTTCTGCACTGTGGTTTGCCACCTTATTTGGGAGCCTTTTCCATGGCTGAAGTGCCAGAGGTGGCCCAAACTTGGGAAAACAATACCTCAATTTTTTTTTTTTTTTGTCTGACTAGGTACTTTGGAGAATTTCCAAGAAGGACTATGGATGATTCTCTAAATTTTAGCATTTTATTGACATTTAGCCTAGGATTTCCTTTTTCTAGTTACAGCTTTGGTGTCTGTCCATAAAGAGATGCTTTCAGACAGACTTCATCAGGAATTGCATTGAACTTTTAGATCCGTCTCATAATGCTCACTATTATATTGTTCAGTAGCCTTTGCTTTACCAAATCATATACCTAGATATTTTTTGTGCAGTGAATACACTTCTGGAAAACTTAATTACTTGGGTTTGTTTTGTGAATTTTGCTCAAATTCTTGTCCCTTGGTGCAAAATGTGAAGAGGTGGCCTCTGTGAGAGAGAAGATCTAGAATTCAGCACAGATGCTTCAGAAACTACCCCAGAGGGAGATACGGATGCTTTCCAGTGGCCTGGAAGTTTTCCATTCACGTGGAGTCCTTCACATTTTAGTGTCAATACACTAGTGCTGGGTCTTCCAATCTGAAGCGTGCTTACTGGAAAGAGGGTGTTAATGACCTGGCCCTGGACTCTTGCTGTAGTTGGTATAGACTGAGAGACTGTTCAGGTGAGGGGCAAAGCTCTGGATGACATCAGGGGTTCTTGTGCTTTTCTCATTAGTAGCATGGCAAAGGTCATGTTCAGTCACGTAAGGAATATATGTCATTGCATTCAAAGTATTGCAGAACTGGAAAGTGCTGCTTTATTAGTATAAATATCATAGGTGTCTTACAGACAATGTGTATGCATACCTATATTTTCCTCAGTGCAATCTTAGGTATAGACTTGCTGAAAGCACTTGCAGAAAGACCCAACCAACCACTGTTTTGCTTCCAAAGCCCATGTTTGCTACATTGAAACAATTCTTTTGGCTAACCATCTGCAAAGATTTCATACTCTCCTGCTCCATTGAATGTTGGTTTCCACAGGACAGTGTCTGAGTCTTTCACACATTGTCAACCATATGAGCTTTTTGTTCGTTCGGCATTCAGTGTTTAGTGCTCGAGTTGTGTGGTTGGTTGGAGGGGGTCATATGCAACATTTTCTGTAGCAAGATTGGATGGCTGGAGAGAAAATGAATCAGGGACAAGGCAAAACGGGTTTTAAGAAGAGAGGAGATAAACAGATTTAGGAATTTTTAGGATATTTTGGTTGAGATTGTCAGAGCTGCACATGTAAGCTCCACACCAACTCTCATTAACTTTAATTGGACGTCCATATTAGGTAGGTGACTTTGACAATCTTTCCCTTTATATGTAGGAAGTCCTGGTTTTCTGCACAGAGAATATTATCCTCAGAAATACATCTGGCCTCCAGATTTTAAAGCATCTCTCTCTTTTTTTTTTTTTTTTTTTTCCCCCCACTATGGGAGAAAGGCAGATTTAAAAGACATTTATGGGATGGATTTGTCCTGCTCAGCTACTAATTATGTTTATATAAATTGGATAATAAAGTGAACATTGATATTCAGATATTCTCATTGGCAGTCTACATTCTTTTGCACAGGAGTACTTGACTCATGCTAATGTAGTCTCCCAACCATTGACACTCACATCTTTCAAGAAATCTGAAAAAATGAATGCTATAGCTGGGGATATATGTTTGTCTAATGGTAATGAGACTTAGAGAGAGCAGTAGTTGTGCTTTGGATACCAACAGTTTCCATAAAAAGATCTATCGTTACCTGGGCCTGCAGTTGGTAGAAAGGTAGGTTTCTGCATCGTGTTTTGTTGCTGAAGA
The DNA here is from genome assembly GCA_013398735.1 of Nothocercus julius. Taxonomy (NCBI): domain Eukaryota; kingdom Metazoa; phylum Chordata; class Aves; order Tinamiformes; family Tinamidae; genus Nothocercus; species Nothocercus julius. The sequence goes on along the minus strand of VZSV01000148.1, from coordinate 493,447 downwards.
TCCATCTTTTGATTCCAAGCTGGCTGCTCTACAACATGGCAGCTTCCCTGAATCAGGACAAAATGGTTCCGTGGAAACCCTGTTTGGCAAAATTTGGGAAGAGCAGCCACGGAGCAGGAAGGCTGGGGTGCACGTGACGAGGGGAGACCTCGGTGCTGCGTGTCAGGAGCTGGGCTGGCCGCTCTCCTGCTCTTGGCACTGGCTGTGGCCCACCTGGCACCTTGCAAGCCGCGTTGAGCATCGTTCCCTCCAAATTACACAGCAGTTGAGAATGAAATGGCCGTTGTCTCCACAGACGGCTTCATCCTGGGAGTAGAGCAGCAGGCTCCAGAAAACCGAAGGAGTCCGGCCTGATCATCAGCTCTCGCGTCCCTGTGCTCGGCCGAGAGGATAAGGGCAGGCTGGGGTGAAGGGCAGGAGCTGCTGGCGTGGGGCGACAGTGGCCGTCTTTGCTGTTTTCCTCTGCAGATGCTGCAGCCAACAGCTTCCTCCCCATATATCTGGGATGATGCTCCCTCTTGCTTCACCATCAGTTTGTTCCTTCCTAGAAATAATCCTTATTTGGGCCAAATATAAGCTGTCACCAAAGATACTTCTGCTTCTCTCAGAAATGATATTATTTTAAAGGGCAGATAATGCCCAAAGCAGGATTTTGTTTTCCTCTTTCATTTTACTAGTGACAAAATGATTCTATTCCCTGCTATTTTTTGGTTATTTTTTTTCCTAGTTTTGCTGTCCCCAAGCTCACAACTACTATGAGAACTCCCATGTGGTTTTGCCCAAATGCAATGCAGGTGAGCTTTTAAATGCAAACTGCTTGATAGATAAATGAGGACTGGTTGCTGTATTCAATTATGCAGTCTTCTCTAATGTGTCTTCAACCAGCATTCATCTTCTGGATAGAGATTATTCTTAGCGTGCCCATCAGAGCAAGGTTATGCTTTGGTAATTGGTTCTGAATCCTAGACCTGTGTTGTTTTAGTGGCGCTCTCTGTAATCCTTTCTATCCCTAGTGTTTGGGGGCTGGCGGGGAGGCGAGCGTGGG
>VZSV01000148.1:473704-492206 GCA_013398735.1 Nothocercus julius | reverse complement strand
CTGTGGCGGCCGCGGCGCCGGCTCCCCGCTCTGGGCCTCGCGGCCGCCCTGCCATCTCTGCGGGCGGTAACCTGTGCGAGCCCTCGGGCTGTTGCCAGCCCTGGAGCCACGGGCGAAGCGGGGGCTGTTTCTCTGCAGACGTGGGGCTGCTCTGGGGCTTCCTCCGTTAGGTGTCTGCAGTGGAAGGGCGATGCTTTCTCCTTGTAGCCTGTGCAGGGAGCTGTGGCCTGGCGGTGCAGGGTAGCAGGTGGTTGGAATAGCTCTTCATGCGTTTGAAATGGAAGTCACAATTCTTCAGATAAGTGCCTGAGTCAGACAGGTCTGAATGCTGCCCATGCAATAGATTGAGTTGTAATGTCTTTTTTCTCCCTGTCCCATTCCGTCTGTTCTGTTGGTCACACTGGCTGTTTTATTTATGCACATAATGCTTAGAAGATGCTTTCTGCAAAGATGAATTAGTTGTCTCTATGCCCATCTCCTCCTCCCCTTTTCTGCAGGGAAGCTAAAGCAGGGAAGTTGATGGTAAAATGTTTTTGTGGTCCTAGTGTCTCCAACCAGGGATGGTAACTCCTCTGAAGGAAAAGAGCAGATGCTGAGGGTCTGGATGCGGTGGGAACTCTTTGTACTGCCTTGGTATTTTAATAGATCCCCTCTATCTCAGCATGATGCAGTCCTTTGCCATGTATCATCCCCAACCTGGCTGATGCCTCCAGAGAGCTCTCCTGAGGGAGGTCCATCTGCAATAACCTTCTTACCCTTCCCTGTGCAGCACAGATGTCTGCTGAGCTGGGTGGAAGCTCAGGCGAGGAGGGAGCCTTCGTGCTCTTCCCTCCCCACATCTGACCTGCACAGTGTTTATGAAGGGATTAGACTTGAGCAGTTCTTGCCCTGGGGAAATATGGTGTCCTCTGCTAGGTCATCCTCTAGAGGAAAGGGTCTTATGTATACACAGCACAGCTCGTGAGAGGAACTGGAATTAATGTTCAAAGGCTGGCTGCTAAAGTCCTCGACTTGGAAACAAAAAGCAATCTATCGTATTAAGATATCCCTTAATTCTGCTTTACAGACAGATCTGCCTGCAGAGTATCCACACTGCTATTCCCCCTGCTCTGTGCTGTATTTGTGGCTTCGGCTCCCTAATTGGGATGTCTCTTTCTCCTCTTTGGTCCAAGGAAGGTGCAAGTTCCTTAAAACTAAAACCTAATTTGCTCAGCCCATAGAGATAGAGTGACTAATTTAGGAGATCCCTACTTGCATATGGGGTCTTGAAATTGTGGCAGTTGTCACACATTATTAAAAGTGAGTGCTAAAGTGGTTTAATTTTGAGCGACATGAGGAAACAGCATGGTGCCACTGAACTTTGCCATCCATGAAAGGTTATTCCTGCAAGGGCTGATATTCCATTTGCAGAAAGCAATTTGTAATTACATAACAACAGCGATGCTAGGAAAGGAGTGAAAAGGGAGGTTAAGACTGCACGTTTCTGGTCAGGAGAGACAAAACTGCTGTAGCTCTGAGAATGTGGATTTAGCTGTCCACTGCTAAATAGGTGGTCAGGAAACCCTGTGAGTAGAGCAGAGACTTGCAGAGACGCCACTAATGGTGTAGGAAGCCTGAAACCTGGTATATAAAAATCAGCAATGTGAATGTGCTTCCTTGAAGAGTGAATTAAAAGTAGTTGTGTTTAAAAGTGTTGTGGCCCAACTCTTTCCTCCTTAGCAGGAGCTCTAGTCTTTGCTTCTCTGGGACATGGTAAAATGGATGTTAACTGGATGTGGAAAGATAGAAGATGGTTTCAAGATGGCAGGGGGGAGCGGGGGTTGCTTTCCCATGCAAGTGCATCTCTGAACACAAGGTGAATGTAGCTCCTGGCATTAGGAGTAATTACTAGCATCAGGGAGAGCTGTGATGGGGAGATAAGGATGGGCAAACCAGCATGTCTTGCATAGGAGAGTCACTCTGTCAGCCTTTAGAGTCGAGACATCTTTCATTTTTATTGTAATTGTGGTATCTCTTTAATTTCCTTGGCATAATGCACTTAATCCATAATTATAACATAAGCAACCAGTCCTCGGTTTTGTTATATTCTCTTAATGTGAGAGACTCTGTGTTTTTATTAATTTAACTTTCTGCAAGCTAACAGATTGCCATAAAGGAAAACAGAATTTCTCAACCAGTACAGCTAATAGCTGTATTTCAACACCGGCCCCATGGTACATGTTGAACAATAACTACGACTCCTGTGCCACTTGCAGTTTTTAATTGAATTTCTATCCCATGGATATCATGTCGGAGCCATTCATCTGCTCCACTAAGTCTTCTAATATTAAACAAGTTCTTCCAAGTTATTACTGTAATACAAATACTGCTTGATGGTTGATTTGCATTACATATGCACTGCTGTGGTGGGGATAATGCAGTGTAGAAAAGTTTAGCTTGCATAGGCACAAGCAAAGGAATGACAGTTTTGGCTGAAGTTGCACTGTGAATCTGTAAGCTGCACTTTCTCCCTCCTCCTTCTGTCTGGAACAGTAGGATCAGCTCTGCCTGTCCTACTCAGAGTGAGATATTGAAGATGGAAAAATAGTTGGTACTGGTTTTACAACTCTGTGATGATGGTCTTGGAATCAGCAATGGAGGTGCATGTGGCTCACTGGGTAGTCTCCCTTCTCCAGTGAAGTGGCTCTCGACAACCCCTGTTTGCAGCACAGGAGAAGTCTTTCTTGTTCCGTGTGCCCTAGCTTGTCTGGTGTTGGTGAACAAAAGTCACAATGTTTGTGCAAGGAGGGCAGTGGAGATCAGGGCTTGGCCCTATCCACAGCTATGTGCATGTAGCAAATTACTTCTTGTTTCTGTGATGGTGCTTTTGGACAGAGCCCGTGGATTTTTGTGACAGTCCCAACATTAGATCAAACTATAATAGTGTCTAAACAGTTCCAGAATGATAGACTGGTTCCACTGGTGGTGCTGTGTGCTCAGCTTCAGGGCATGGAACTAAGAGAATCTGTGCTTTGGACTTTGCTTAACTCTACCCTTTTCTCTATCTACATATCATTTTTTTTAAGTTAGTCAAACCATGGTGCTTTTTGGGAAGATGACAGTGCTGCCACACTGATTAATGCATTAAGGCTATTGGTGAATTAATAATGCAGTTGTCTGAGAAGTCATAGTAACCCAAAACATCTGGGATCTAGAGGTGATACCTCCCAGCCATGAAATCAGGGCTGCCCATGTAAAACTGTTTCCTTCTCTCTTCAAGTCTGAAGTACGCGCTTGGTTGTGCTGGGAAGGAGCAGAAGAGAAGCGCTCAAACTGGCCTGGCCTGGTATGGTGTTGTACAAACGCAGAATGGTTGTTAACATCTGGTGTTTAGCATATGAACAGCAAGCAGGAATGGAGTCGCTGGACGGAAGCTCGCTGGTGTGAAGGGTTGTCTGTGCGGGTTGCAGAGGTGTCAGTGCCCTAAACTGCAGATAGTTGCACAGAAGTTGATCCCAAGTCTTCAGCCACAGGTAACTACCAGGAGTCATTCAGTGTAAGCATCTCGGAGTATAAATCTTCTTAAGAGAGTCTAGATTGCTATGACATGCTCTTAGCTGCACACTAGCTATTCTGTGATGTTTTACAACAGTCTGAACTTAGCAAAGTTATAAGGGACCCAAGAACATCTGGGCACTGATTTTGGGGAATTACTGGATTCTGTTAGACCCGTGAAGAAGCAGCTGCCTGAGATGTTCTGAGCGCCCAAAGAAGTGCCATGAAAGGTGTAAGCTCTGCTGTAAAGGATAAGCTTTGCTTTATTTGCATCCTGCTTTCTGGATCTAACACCGTTCTGGGAGGTTCATACGATAACCCCATTTTTAGTACTCCCTGTTTGGATTCAAGCTACTTATGATTTCTATTTCCCTGTGAGATATCAGGCAGCGTTTAAGAGCGTGTAACAAAATCACATTTAGAGACTATCTAGAAACCAAATTCTGAAAAACTTTGCCTCTCTATTTTCCCTCTAAGGTTGCAACTCAGATATTAACTGGTGACAGCAATTATTGATGGTCTCATTAAGGATGAGATTCCATTCCCAGCAGTGCTTTTAATATTTTTTTTATTCTTTTTTTGCTGCAGGGACACTGATAAGCGATTGTAGAATGAGATTTAAAAATAAAACAAAGAGAGAGAGAGAGGGCGGGAGAGAAAAGTCCCATATTTATCTTTTGCCCTCATCTGTAAAGAAGGAGGATTAATTTGTGAAAATATTTTGTGCATTGGAGTTATAGTGTAATCTCTGCAAAATAATGATAGGTAGCAAATACTTGTCATTATTTGCTTCATCTTCAACATCAGTTATGTACTAAAGTATGGACAAAAGTAACTTGGAGAACTCTCCTTTCTCCATGCATTTAATATTGGCTTGATAAGACAGCTGCTATTTCATCACATTATTCTGATTATTAGAAACACATTGTTTGAAATTTAACAGCTGTGTAGTAGCTGGGCATGTACAGGATATGATATCTCTTTCCACAATCCCTCTTTGAATAATCACAGCACTTAAATCTCAGTATGAACTTGATTGATCAATGATTGTAACTCATTAACATGAAATAATTCCTTATTTCTGAACCAAGCACAAATATATCTTTTGTGTGTGTGAAACGTAGTCGGGGAAAGGCATTTTTGACTGCATGGAGTTATTTTGGGCTACGGTGTTAATGTAACAACGTAACAGATGGGTTAAGGAAGCGTGGGTGGAAGGGATGAACTAAGGGAAGTTTGTTGCATCTGTATTTTTCTCCTGTAGTGGGAGGTGACACTCTTATTTGTCTATTTATATTTTTAACTAAATTTTGCTGGTCCACTGAGATATTTAATTAACAGCAACTGGTTCTGAGGAGCATTTTGTATAGAGATTTCGGCTTTGGATGTGATGAGAGGTTTTCCTCAGCCATGTAGTGGCTGGGAGGCTAACGCTACGACGGGAGCAGTCAGCGATGCGCTGAAAGCAGTGGCGTAAGCTCAGTAGTTCTGCATCTAGATCCACTCCCAAGGACCTCCTGATTGGTGAAGGTGAAGGAGGGAAGTTCTGCTCTGACCTGTTGGCCGCTGATTGTTGCCTCGAGCATCTGCAGGAAGCCCCAGAGATTCACCACTGCTGCATCTGCTGATACCCACCTTCAGTGAGTCAGGGGGCCCCCTTGGCCTGCTAATATGATCAGGATGCCATGTACTGTTACCCAGCATCTCAGTTGTGACTCTAAAGGCATTTGTTAGAAATTGTGTTGTGTGAAACCTTCCTCTTTTGTACTGTATTTTATTTTCTTGTCTCTCCTCAGAGTAACACTTGTAGAGCTGGGCACAGGTGGGCACAACCTGCAGAACTGCCCCCAGCTTGAGAGGTTGGTCAGGCCCTTGTTGATTGCCTTGGGCTTGTTTTCAAGGTGTTTCTGTTCAGCTGCAGAAAGATTCATTCCCATAATACTAAAGCCGATATTAAAATGAACCACGTGCCTTCTGGTAAGGCAGCTAAAAAGGAGAAGGAAATGGCTAGTGATGAGCTGCCACTGCTTCCTAATTAATCACAGGCTATTACAGCCTACCTGCGAAGGCATGGGTAACCCTTTATGCTGATGCTATTCCTAGGGTCTTAATGGTGCCCTCCAGGAAGGCAGAATCATGCTTCATTTTCTTATTGGCTTTTGAAGCATCAGGTTGGCTGGAATAAAGAAAGAAGCCATTTCTGTCTTGCACTGAATAATATCACTGGAAAAAATCAAGTGCCATTGCTTTAAAACTGTCCAGGGGCTGTAAGTGAGCAATGCTGAATCAGAATACAATTAAAAGTAGCCCATGTGATTTAATGAGTTCTACTGTAATTTTTTTTTGAAATACGGATCGATGGAGACTCCTGAAGCATGTGAGCAGCAGTTATAGTTAGTGCATCAACATCTTTAGTTTGAAATTTCCACATACATGTAAAACTTTATGGGAGTTGCCTTCCCTCAGCCTAGGTGGTTGAACAAGAACAAAATATGTCACTATACAGAACTTGGGCAAAAAGAAAATGAAGTGATCACAACCTCATAGGATGTCTGTGGCAAAATAGGAGCTTTACAGGTCTCCCAAGGTACCTACCAATATCTCTAATATGACAGAATTCCATTTCTTCAGGGACCTTCACAGTCTGCGTCATGGACATCTGTAAGCTCAGTGTTTTTCTCAGATAGCTAAATTATGATTAAATCCAAGGACATTTAAAAGAGAAAAAAAAAATCCATGGTGTATCTACAAAGATGATCATACATCTTGGACCACAGTGTACTCTCCCCTTCCATTTGCTTTGATAATATGCAGAGTGCTTAGCTCTTTGGAAACTCTGCGAAGGTGCAAGGCTTGACTTTAAGAACCGCTTTCTGGCAAACTTGTAAGGAACAAAGCCATAAGGGATATTAATCCTTGTGCTGTAGGGCCTAAGCAAAAAAATCCTTCATCTAGTACCTGTAGGAAATACCATTTAGCTAGCTTAACACTGAATTAGTTCTAGCAGTAGCTAAGAGGTTTAAATTAGCTTTCTGGCCTGACTGCTGCTTAAGGCAGCCTACCAAGCTTAGAGAGATGACTGGGCTCTTCAGGTGCTTCCTTTGCTGCGTCCCTCTGTCTCAATCGAAGCAGCCCTCCCGAGATGGGAGGGGATGCGCATTTGCTTGTGCTCTGCCTACTGTTTCCTCATTAAATGACAATCATCCAGCCATCTCCTGGGGGACTTGCTGAGGCTGATTGACTTTTCAAGCTGTTCCTGCTTTACTGATCTTCCCTCTGAAAAATTTTCAACAGGTTTATTCTTCCAAGGCAGAAGTGTTTTATGTTAGATGGGCTTCTGAGTGCTGAGCGCTAAAGATGACAGGAAAGTGAGTTTTCTTTTCTTTTTGGTAAAGTTAAGCCTGAGCCAACTGTTGATTTTTGAGAGAGATTAGGCAGTGAGGCCTTAGGGCATGGTAGTACCGGGGTGGCGGATTTGTGCTTTCTGAGTTGCGCATGACTCAAGTTGTTCTGGTGGGGCTATCTAAATGGAGGAGAAACTGGAGTGCTGAGAAGCCTGAACTAGAGTCAGGCAGGAATTCTGTGGTCTTTGTATTCAGGTCCTGAGTGCGGTGCCAGGGACCAGTAACCCTGTGGGCAGCAGCCAGAGGAGTCGCTGGTGAGAGACACGTTGGCTGAGGTAAAGGGTGGAACATGCTGCACGCTGATTTTAAAGGCTGCTTTGGGAATTGGCTGTGACTTTTAATATCTCTGTCTAATAAGACAGTGAACTAAACTGCCTCTATCACTGCCCTCTTTTTATCTATACCAGTTTTGCCAAGATTCACCAGCAGTTTGAAAAAAATCAGTGCACCTTGTGTTAGTGACACAGGTTCATCTAATGTTCCTATCACCGGGCCCAGACAAGCACCCAAAGGCAAGTTTTTGTTAATCCCTGACCCCAGCTAACATTCTAGCGGGCACAAGTGGATGTCAGTGCTGGTATCCCCTGCTATAAAATGGGCATTTGAATCACCTGTCCCCTTGTCTTACAAGGCTGACGTGACCCACTCTCAGGCTGGTTCATATTGCGTAGCCTGGAGCTGGTCTGCCTGTCTGGGAGGAGGTCTCTGCTCTCCCCTCTCGCACAGTAACAGAGAGTTTACTAATGGAGAGTTGCACAGTCTTCCCTCAATATTCTGTTCAATCCACATTTAAGGGGAGCTTTTATTTAAGCGCCTTTGATGGGACAAAAGTTAAACTGAACCTCTAGAATTTCTCCAGAAAACCCCACACTTAAAGCACTTCCCTTTTGCTACATGGTAATGCAAGTTTAAATGATTAGCTCATTAAGAGAATCATTACAGAAGCATTTTCAGCTATAGTAATAAAAGGGGAAGACAAAAGGGCCTGGAAATGATCATGTTTCTAATTAATAATCTAATTAATATCTGATTAATTAATGAGGCTTTGTCATCAAAGCTGCCTTTTATCTCTGAGGCTTTTAAGTGTCCTGTAGACCAAATTTCTTGAATGTGTTGTGGAAAGGCCAGCTCTGTACTGAGTCAATCAGATGTTGGGAATCAAATTGCTATGCTGTTAGGGATGCATAAAACACCTCTTCAGAAAGTTAGGCATCAAAATGAGTAGCAAGATAAATATGTCAGATCTTTCAGAAAGAACAAATAGGAAAAGAGTAACGATGAAGTGGAGGTCTACAGAGCTGTGGGAAAGTAATGCCAGCACCGTGAAATGACCGGAGCAGAAGGGAGGGAGGCCTCTGTACACATGGACTGTCTTAGCTCCATACCACCCCTATTTTAGGGGTTCAGGGACCTGAACTGAGTCTTGGGTGGTGTCTGTCTCCAGTCAGAAGTGGCAAGGTGATAATTCAGATTCTGATGTCGCTGATGAGCCTGGTGATGTGGATATTCTTCAATACCTGTGTGGCTTTGGCCATGGGAACCAGTAAGAAGATATTTTAAAAAAAGTCTGTGTGTGTGTGTATATATATAATGTACATATATATAGATGCATGTATATAAAATATATGTAGGGGTTTTTGTTTGTTTGTTTTTTTGTATCTATGAGATACACTTTCCCTCAGTATGCATCAACTTTGCCTCAGTGGGTTGTCAGTAGTGTAATAGTGCAAACACCCAATGAAGGGAGGTGCTCATCCCAGCTTTCAGAGAGTAACTGTCTTGCATTTCTTGATCTTGGTTTCTGTTCTTGATTCTACCATTGTCTGTGGAAAATTCACATCACGTTTCTCTGCTTTTATCTTCTCCCTTTTCCTTGTAATGCTATAGAGAATGTATGGCACAGTGGAGTCCTGATATTGTTTGACACTGTTCTAGTAGTAATTTTCCTTAAATTCTTTCTTTTCACGTTTCTTGCATTCTAAAATACCTCTGGCATGTTCTTATCCCATGGACACTTGAATACTGAGCACTCCTATGTTGCAATAAATGCTGAATTGTGATCTCAGGCAGGATGGCTGAGGTCCCTTTATGTCCACCATCACGGTTAGAGTAAAAGTATAGATAAGCTTGGGAGATAAATCTCAGTACCACTACCAGGTAGCGAGCAAGCACCCAGCAGCAGTGCAAGCGGGTCTCACCTCCCATGCGTTCCTTGCCCACCAGCCAAGAGATGGAATGTGCTGAATCCTGTTATCCAGCCTATCGTGCCAAAAGTTCTCATAAAGACTCCCAGTGAATAAACAAAGGAGGATACCTTTCCTGTGGAAAAGGGGGGGGGAAGGGCAAGAACATGCCAGTGTTCGTAGGCAGCTTTTCTCCTTCCTTTTGAAATGTGAACCTCAGAGTAATGCACAGCGACAGCCGATTTTGTCTTGCCACTTTCCACTGCCTAATATAAATTGAAGTTTATCAACAAAGGTCGTCTTCAATTCTTTCAAATGTCTTGGTGATTGGAACTGTCATTAATCAAAAAAAAAAAAAAAAAGAGGGGGAGAGGGAAGGAAGAAATTGGGGTTGGAATTCTCCAGTTACGATGGTATACGATTAAAAACAATTTTCCAAGATAAATCACTAAAACTATGATCCACTTGAGCTTTTATTTCCCTGTAGGACTTCCAGTTTAAGATACTTTTGAAACTTCGAAGCTGGAAGTCCTACGGAACTGAGGGGCTGCAATGTTAGAAGTACTTTGTATATGATAGAGGAAAGTGGGTTTACTTAAGTTTTTTGTTTGTTTATTTGTTTTTAATATTCAGAGCTTGTTTTGAGAAGTATTTAGTATATCTGAAATAAAATCTTTCTGTCAAAGTTTTAGCTCCCAGGCATCCACAACAGAAGCTAAAACTGGGCTAGAAAGAGTAGTCACAGGATGAGTGGAGCTGTGAAGAGTTTGTAAAAGGAGCAACTAAATAAATGGGGACTGTTCAGATGGAGAATGAAACATCTGTAGGGAATATGGCAACAATCAGTGAAATCACAAATGGCAGCGAGGGGCTGAATGATTTCATTCTCATTAAGAGCCAGCCGTGGGCTCTGAATTAAAATAGCAAGTTAAAACAAAGGGAATCATTTCTCCATACACCACAAAGGTAGATTTTGGTGTTTATTACCATATGATGATTAAGTTGCCAAAAGTTGCCCTGTAGGTTAGGCAAATTTATGGAAGGAAGAACCCACTGATGGCTATTGCACACAAAGGCATCATCTTCCATTTAGGAAGTCCATAATGACACATTGCTGGAGCCTGGGAAACTCCATCAGGAAGCAGCACCATATGTATGCTTGCCCTCTTCTTAGTCTTTTCCCCTGAGTTTCATTACTGTCCATGGCTTTCTTTGCTGGGATGGAGTTTCTGTTAGTGGTTTCTGTCAGTGGTTACAAAAGATTTCTGACTCTGTGCTTATCCCAATCACTCTGAAGTCATGATTGGATGAAAATAGGCCTCGGTACAGTTAGTGTTGTAATGTTGTTTAGTGTCTAAGGTGAGGCAGTGATGTTTGATAGTCACAGAATGCAGATACTTGGTTTTTCCTGGTTAGGTCACCTGGATCTGCCTCAGAGTGTCTGGGGAAAACTTGTTTGGAAAATGTCCAGGCTTCTGACAGCTCCAGAGAGACATGGGCTAGATCCATGGGCTGGATCCTCTTTGTTAGCTCCATCACAGCCATTTTTGATGGTATAAATAACAGTGGGCACGGTCTCCTGGCTGTGGGGTTAGATGGTCCTTTGTGTGTGTGACTGCCTGATTTCACTGCAGGCCCTACTGCAGAGTAAGGGCCATGGAGCTCCCCGCTCTAGCTGGGGGCAGGACCTTGGCTCGCTGGTTGTCAGACAAGCAGGAATGAAGCTCTGGAGCGGCAGGGCAGGAGAGCCTGGGGAGCTGGGCTGGCAGAGGTGGTCGCGCTGTGGCCACTGCTGCTGGCAGGCGTTGCTAGGCCTGCCCCGTTCCCTCCCACGGCGGTGGCAGTGGTCAGCCTGCCTTTCCAGGGTTGCACCTGGGGCTGGCCTAGCAGCAGGGCCAACTCCGTGTTTCTTTTCCAGACATCTTGCTGTCCAGTGGAAATACTGACTTTGTCTGAGCTCCTCAACAGCCTTCGGAGAGCTTGCTAATGTCTGTATCTAAATGTGAAGAAAGCCTTTGGGAGCAGAGAGTGTTCAACCACAGAACAGCCCTAGCTGACTATGACAAAAGCCAGGAAAGAGTCCACAACGTTGAGCAATGAAGAAAAGGAATAATCTGCCTGGGGCTGGAGGACTTTAGAGAGACAGAGCATGGGGCCCCTGTCCCAAAGTGGGGCGAGCTCCTCCTGCTCTGGGCAGTAGCAATGTACTCAGCCTGGGATTCTGGCACCTACTCTGCCTCAGCAAGAAGCCATTTAGTGGCGCAAAGCAGCATTTGTGTCCTGGGCCACCTGCTGTCACTAAGGTAGTTGGCCCCAATGGCTTATGCTGCAGGCTAGGCGAGCTGAAGTCAGGTTTTGGAGGAATCTCCTCTCAGTTTTGTAGCTTCAGAAATTGCTGCATCTTGGGTAAGGAAAACTGAGCGGGAGAGGAGGGGAAGGAGAGATGCAGAAGCAAATCAATGTGCGATTAGTGGAAGTTAGGGAGCCCGATCTTGTGTTGTGCAGTTGGGCCTTTGTAGTGTATTAATATGGGGCTTTGTTTGAATGTTCTCCTGCTGCGGGTTGTGCCCTGCTCTGGTGTCCCCTGAGGTCTGGCTCATGCCGCAGCTTTTCTCTGAGCTGGAAGCACTACAAAGTTTGCTCTCCTTTCACTGGCTGTTGGTTTTCATGAAACTTGTAGAAACTCTCTCTGAGATTTTTCTTTCTCTGTCAAACTGAGAAAATTGGCCAGTGGGTAGAACCAAGGAGTTGTATGAGGGACCATAGGGAGACAGGTACGCTGCAGGCACCCCAACTGCAGGCACAGGAGAGGAAAAGGTGAACTGGGCTGCGTGCGCTTTTGTTGCTGTCTGCAGCGTGAGGAGGACTGGGATATCCTCGTGCTGATTTAAGTGGAGCTGTGCTCCCACACAGCTCAACGTGTGGGCCTGGGCATGTGTGTGTAGGAGGCTGATCTGGAGATGCATGCATGAGCTGTAGCATTTTGGGAAAAATATTGAGATATAAAATGAAAACTGTACCTGCTCATTCCCCATGCGCTGTCAGCGGGAGTAGTGGACACAGAGGACAGGGGATTCGGTGGCACATGTTCGCTCCAGGAGTTTGACTGTCCCTCCCAGCCAACCAGCCCTGTCATTCACAGCTCCTGAGGGGCTGAGATGTGTTTTATAGACCGTCTCCATAGCTGAATAGCTGGGACTGCAGGCAAATAAACTCCCCTTTGCTGTGCCTGTCAGAGCCCTGAGACAGAAACCATCTGAAATAAAGTTTCTTCTGAAAGATACTCAGATGGCCTTCAGCAGAGCTGTGCTGGTTTTGGAGATAAACACACCTCAGTGGAGGGCAGCCCTCCTATTGCTGTCTCAGGTGAGTTTCTCCTTTCTAATTTTTTTCCCCTCTGTCTCTACACTTGTTTCATGACTCTGGTGAGCGAATCTTACCACGGTATTAGAATCTGCTGGCTCCTGTCTGCTTGTCTGTGGGTTTGCAAGGAAGCCGAAGCTCGGAGCTATAGGAATGAGGTGGACTTCAGTGCATCAGGTTATGGCCAGGTTTGGTAGAGAGAAGCTTCTTGTGCTGTGTATATCCCTTGGATCTTGATCTGCCAGACACGCAAGCAGGTGCAGCAGTGGTTGCAATATGTGGTGGCCTGTGAGGGTAGTGGAATCAAGCAGATAACTTTCTTATTTTGGTATAAATGGTTGGAAAAGAGACTTTTCAGTCTCCCAATAAATAAATTATCTTATAAATCTTGCTTTTCCCAAGGGAATACATAGAATCTAGTGCCACCACAGGTTCAAGGAAAGCCTCATTTATTTATTTGAGTGACACTTTGTTATGCTGGATCCACTCTCACTTTATACTTCTGAAACTTGCCTAGATTCCCCCTCATGGTCAAGGGGGCCTGCTGGTTATAAAACTAAAAAGCCCAAATTGGCATAGACAAAGGTCCACTTGAGCCTGGCCTGAGCATTTCCCCCCCGCCCTTGACTAATTCAGTGTGTGCTTTGAGGTATGTGCTATATATGCTATTTCAACTAGTGGAATGGAGAAAAATATCATATCCTGGTGGCATGTAGTGTCAAGCAATTGCAAGGACGTGCGATTGCTCAGTTAGGAATTTCTTTCTGTAAAGATGAACAGTTAGTAATGGTCAAGGGTTCAAACTAAGATAAAAAGCTGCTCAAGAACTGCTCTGTTCCACCTGTGGGTCACTTCTGTGAAAATATTCAGACTTAGCTTGTTAAAATGAGGCAGCCAACTTTATCTATGCCCAGTAAGTAGTTGTTTTCAAACCAGGGAATTGAGTTAGGGTTAGGGGTTTAGCAGCTTTGAGTGTCAGGCAATGCAGTGGATGATTAAATAAGTTGAAGTGATTAATTGTAGATGTCTGCCTTTGGAGAAAAAAAGGGCCTTTACCTATGCAAGCTTTCAGGTTTTTTTTTTTTCATTGCTGAAATGGAGATAATATTTCCCAGTATGGCCCTTGGGACTTTGCTAGTTTGAATGGATTAACACCAGACAAAAGCTCCAGGATCTCTGGATGGAAAAGTGCTATGGAAATAGTGTTTTATTGTGATCTCCTTTGAGATGTTTCTGTGAAGTCAGTGGTGACTGTCATCATAATAAAGAAAGCCTCAGAGAAGCTAACGAAATAATGATCCTCCTTCTTTTCTAGCTATTCTTTGAAAGGGCAAATGCAATGAGTGATAATGGTTTAATGAGGAAGAGTCATTAGGGCATCCAGCCTGCATCTTTAGAAGTGAAGCATTTGGGGAGATCTGAAAATGACTCGGAGAACAAAACCAAAGTAGCTTTGTACGAATATTAAACTGTTATTTGTATTCTCTTTGAATGCTGAGTGAAACCAGTGATGTCTTTCATTGCCTGGTGACTGATACACGGACAGTCGCGGATGTGGCTTGTTTGGCACTTGAGCGCCATTGGAAGGGGGTGGCCTGAGGAAGCACCTCGGTGTTTGTCCTGCATCTGTTATCTGCTGCTCACATCTCAGTGTTATTTGAGAACTCCTGACCTGTTGAATTTGTATGTATTAGAGGCTTCATGCAGGGGAATTAATTGTCCTGAATTATTCAGTTTTATTAATCGAGCTGCTTCAGTTTCAAAGTTTGCTGGAAGGGAAAGCTGCTGCTAGGTAATTTGTATGGTATTGATACCTACAGAGGGGTTTAGTGTTAAGAGAGAAAGCCTGAAGCAAGGAGTTCGTGTGAGATTGGAACCACCACTGGCTGGGTGCTCATAAGAGGAAAGTTAGTTCCAGCCCAGTTCAGGAAAGAACCACCTTGCAGAACAAGAACTGGGCTCGAAAGATATGCAAAATAAATGTGTTAGGGCCTCAGGAGTAATAAAAGCCTTTTGCCTCTTGGATTTTATTACTGATTGGCTTGGAAGCCTGAACCCAGCCCTCTGGTTTTGAGATGTGGCCCTTCCAAGGTGCTTCTGCATGGCACTAGCTGCACAGAAGCAAGAAGGAGAGCTGTTGCCAGGCCAGGTGCAGGCTCTGATGTTGCTCAAGGCCTGCAGTAGGTTCTGCTGGGAGCAGTGGTGACGTCTGCTGCGACGCCAAGGGAGTGACATGGGCCACTTCCGTGTCAAGCCGGCAAGCAGCAGAAGTTGGTCTCAGGCAAAGCCATGAGGCTGCTGATGCTGGAGGCTTGCTGAGCTTAGAAGATTGCTGAAGCTCATTTCCAGGAAAAGTGTTGAATTTTTAAATGTTCTTTAATCATCTCTTCGGTGAGAAGGATGGTTAAGGAGGGGAAGTCTGAGGCCATGAGCAAATTCTTATTTTAATAAAATACTGAATTTGTCTGGTGAGGCTTCCTGTGAGGGTCTTTCTCCATCTACCTGTATTTCCTTTACATGACAGAGCGTGTGTGGAGTCGAGAGCTGGGTCCTCTCTGCCCTCTGGGCACGGTAGGGTGGGCTCTGCCTGAAGCTCAGTGCACCTGCTCCAAAAGCACCCGCTGTTGACTTCTGTTCATGGAGGGATCCTGAGCTAGGTAGTTGTTGATCTGTTGTGATAGAGAGAAGAATCCTGTTTGTCAGAAATAACTGAGTATGACAACAGAGAAGAGAAAAAGGGCAAAGTGGGGTTTTGACAATGCCCACAAACGAGGAGGAGGGAGCTGCAGAAAACCCTCTGTGATGAAGCAGTCCTTTTTTTCCAGTCACGATTGGGTAATGCCACCCCCAGAGCATCTGCTCCTTTGGGTGGGATTTGCTAGTGTAGGGGCCTGAATCTGTCTCTAACTCAAATTGAATTCCTGGCATAAAGTAGGATGCAGAAGTTGCAGTTACAGGAGTCATAATGTTCAGTAGTGTAATGCTCAAGCTGTAACTTTGTGTCTCCTTTTGCGTGGTCTTTTTCCTCCCTAAGTTCTGATAACTGCAAAAACTCTTTTTGTCTCCTTTCTTCTGCAGGTCGACAGACTATGGCACTACCTATGAAAAACTAAATGACAAAGTAGGCCTGAAGACTGTGCTGAGCTACCTTTATGTCAGTCCCACTAACAAGAGGAAGGTAAGGGAGAGTCAGCGAGCTGGTAGCTATAGAAATAAAATTGTATCATTGTGTTCATCCTGGGAGGAATTATCATCGTAAAGTAAAATCCATTGGAAATTCATGAGAGCTCAAATTTGTGTTCCAAGTTCCACTAGTGCATTACCATAGAGTTTGGTAAAATTATGTCTATTTTGTCTGTTTTTGCTTATTTTGAGCAGAATAGAGTCTGTAATCTCCTGCTGAATGTGCCCAGTCTGTTGCTAGAGAAATAAAAGGGTTACTTTTGTTTGTTACTGACTTACAACTCTAAGCAAGCTGAACTTGCACAAACATTTCTGGGATTCTTGCTTATACTAGTCTCAGCTAATACACCTTCCCTGACTTCTCTGTCACTTTATTATTAGAAATACAGGAAAGAATGACTTTTAGTCAGGATTTGACGCTTTTCCTTTTATGCTTACCTAGCTTGACGGAGGAGTTGGAAGTAAAGATGTAAATGACATTTTTGTTGGTTACATCATGTAAGGGGGCTGCAAGGAGAATATGCCTGGGAGAGTAGGTGGGAGACCTACAACTTGATTTGAATGTGTAGGAGAGAATATGAGGTCACAGCTCTCACCCCCTGCTCGCACTTCCCACGTGATGCAATTAGGGCTGCGGCTGGCTCACAGCGCAGTTACTACCGGGAGTTACTACCCCGTGCCTTTGTGCTTTCAAATTAGTGTCTGTGCTGATTCAGGGGAGGGAGCGGGACAAAGGCGCCTTCAGCTCCCCACGGAAATGGCCGTGGGAGGGCTCTGTGTGGAGCTAATTGCTGTCAGGGGAGTTTTGGGGCTGGATGGTGTGCAGCCCCTTCAGCTGGAGTGCTTCCAAACAGCCCACCTACCGCCTCTCTCAATAGGTTTCCCAAGTTGTATTTTGCTACTCATACTGTTGTTACTATTACTGTTGTTTTGTTTTTCCATCATTGGTCAGTCCACAGAGATTTGAAGATCGGTGTTTATTTTGGTGTACTTAACCTTAATGCAATTGTAGCTCTGACTACTATAGACAACCATATATATGTGTTTGACTGTATGGGGAGAGGGAACCAGCAGTGGGCGAGGGTCAGCTTTTATTTTCTGATGCAGCAGCTGAATTGCTTGAAAACTACCATGACTTCTTTGTTCTGAGCAAAATGGAAATGAGGTATTTTTATAATGAAATCTTTTGGCCTTTAAAAAAAGTAAAAAGCCCATCAAACCCCCTGCCTCCCCCTTAAATCCAATACAGTGGATCCATGGAGCTAGCTGAAGAGTTAATTCTTGGTCTTTCTGTTTCCAACGCAACTCTGCCCACCCAAAATCAGAGGCAATATGCTCAGTTACAAATACTACGTCACTGGTGTAAGCTCTCCCTTGCTTATCAGAGTACTAGAATGTCTGGTTATCATCTAGCGACTTCTCAAGCTATCAACCTCTACAGGTTTAGCAGTCTTATATCTCATCATATCATGACATGCAGAGGCAGAGAGCTCTCTTTACCTGCTGTTTCCTTGTTGCAAATAGTGTTTTTAAAGGAAATTATTTCCAGACCTGCTTGTCTTCCCTCTTCATCTTTCCTATAAGAAGTCTTTTGAAATGCAGAGATGGTCTGTAAGGAAAACCCACAGGAAACCAGGCTTCTGTGTTGCCTGCTGTGGGAAGCAACTGATATTCCTCCTTTCCATCTCTGCTAAATTCATGCCCACTGTTGCTGTGCATGGTTAAATGGCTGGTTTGTCCTGACCCAGAGCTGACTCTGCTCTGGTGACAGGCAAAGCAGTGCCTGGCATCCATGCAGCATTTGAAAAGTGTCTGGAGAAGGTGTCACTGCATTTGAGTATGTGTGGTTTGTCACATTCGATATCACGTTTACATTCGATATCACGTTTACTTGTGCACCCAAGCCTTACAGACTCATAAAGCTGTACACCACGCAAAATATGTTTAGGTTGTAATCTTCCCCAAGTCTCTCTGGGCGAATGTTGCTTCAGCGACCTGCGGAGTAAGAATCATGTTTTTGCTGAGCTCCCATGGACAACCACCAATAATAAGTCACAAAGCAGGAGGTGCATGGGTTGCATTTTGGTAGGGAAAACCTAGATAGATCCCTTGTCCCTCACCTCTGACAGTGTGAGTGCTGGCCGGTTTAACAAAAAGCAGTGATCCCTTGCCGGCCGCAAAAATAAATCTCTATTTTAGGCAATAAGCAGTAGGAGGAAGGTGCCAAAAGCAACAGACATGCGCAAGGGCTGTGTGGACACAACGAAACGTGCAGACCCTTGCCAGGCAAGATATTTTCTCCTTAGGCATCAGGTCCCCGGTACTGATTGGACCCTGCATGCCTCTCAGCTCCTGTCCATTTTTTGATCGTTTTTGCACACTGTTGCTAGCGCTTTCTGCTCATTAGTGCTTACAGGATTAGCAGTTACTTGGAGGAGGGGAAAAGCTTTCCATACATTCATTCCTAATTGATTTACTAGTGAGAAGGATAATTACCTCTCAGCTACCCCGCAGAACTACAGTGGGAATTACCTGTCAGATTTCTTTGAAGCCCCGAAATGCCTCTCTTCTGCTGCTAAATAGGAATTATACATTCAGCCAAATACCAGTTACATAAACATCTTCTACCTGAATTGTGGCATAACCCTGGGCTCAATTAAAATATGAGGAAAGAGGATTTAAAAGCTGCTCTTTTTCTTTCTTCCTTTTCTGAATAAAAGCCTTTTGTTTCCAATTTCTTTTTCCTTTTAAAATTTTATTTTTGGTGTGAATATGGAAAGTTATTTTGTGTGTTTTTTTTTTTTTTTTTTTTCTTCCTCTCTTCAGAGAATGGTA